>CAEFZX010002321.1:0-127988 GCA_903066825.1 Alfaro cultratus | reverse complement strand
TTTATATAGATATATATATATATATATATATATATATATATATTTGTGTGTGTGTGTGTGTGTGTGTGTGTGTGTGTGCGCGCGCGTTAGACTGAAAGAGAAACACACAGAGACCCTTTTTGGTCAGATAATTTGCTTTTTGAATTGAGTTAAGCACCGTGGAAACCGGCGGAGGCGCAAAGTTGTGTGTTTTCTCTCCGCAAACGACTTTTTTTTTTTCTTTTTTTTTCTTTTTTTAGTTTGCGCCAGCTCGCAAATGTGGCCTAAGAACTCGATCAATCAACTTCGGATCGATCACGCTATAGAGAACCAATAGAGGGGGGAGCCCCCCCCCCGCCCTCCTCCAGCCCTGCGCCTCTCTGCCATTGGACAGAGCGGGCAGAGTGGAGCGACCCATTCGGCGCAGCTGCGGGGGAGCGGACACCATCAGCTGCGCTCACAAAGAGTTTGCAACACTTCAGTTTAAGATTAAGACCAAAACTGATTTTTTTTTTTATGTAGCAACAAAAATTGAAGGGCTAAACGCAAGCGTCATTTACTAATAAGTTATTCTTATGGAATGTAATAGTATGCTCTCTCCTCAATTATTACATGTGTTGCTCATATTCATAAATTTGCTCCAAACTATTAATCCCAATAGTTTGAGTAAGTGAAGGGAAGGTCAAATGGACCGCACTAATAAAACAAACTGTTAGAATGTTATCAATAAAACTGAAGTAGTAATTTGCGCACATTGTGTGGGTTTAATAAATTCCTCCGGAGTGGAGACTATAGAAGCTGTGAGACTTTGATTTACTCACTCGACTAAATCAACTCGGTTCCAATTAAGATCATTTTTGCTAATCTGGTTTGTTCTCCAATGGTTAAAACAAAACATAAAATGTAATGCTAATCTAGCAAAGTCACAAAACGGAGCTGAAACAGTGAACTTTTAAAGTTTATTCCTTAATGTGGGATCACGCAAAATGTTCCCAGTCACCCTCAGCTAGAATGAACCAATCAGAATCAACGACGGTTCAGGAACACCTAGCCTGCTAGCAACGTCACCTTTAGCTTTAGCCCTGTAGCTAAGCTAGCTAAAGCTGAAAAGGTGTTGAAATAGTAAAAAATGTGAAGATTATTCCACAAAGTTGGAATACAGTAATGTTCTAAGACCCCCACAGTTAAGATGAATCATCCATTAACGACGGGCTGCAGATTTAAATCTCTAAACTTGTTAGCAGGTTTGACCATAAGCGTTAGCGCTGTTGCTAAAAGCTGAACGCAAACCGGGTTCTTCCTCAAAACACTGAAAAAGCATCACAACCGCATATTTTAAGGGACAGCGTCGTTTTTTTACTGAGTTGATTTATCCGCCCATAACTCATCCGGCATAAATATCATTCTGCCTGCTCCCTGTTGGACACAACACAGTTGACTGTTTTAGTCCACCTCCATATCATTTTACCGCCTAATATTCAATCAGACTGTTAAAATATTATCTTTGAAACTTTAGGGGAACAGACGAACCCTTCATTTACACAATCAGGGCTCTTGATTACACACCTGACAATAACTCACCGAATTAAAAACTGGATTAATTAGTCGCCCATAAACTATTCACAAGCTCCAGAAGTGGATTATGAACCCATTAGCAGCAAACGAAATCTGCATGTTCTAAAGACAAACAGTGAGTGTTTGGGGATGAGACTTGAATCCGAAACCATAAGTGAGTTTAAAAAAAAAAAAATATATATATATATATATATATATATATATATATATATATATATATTTATTAATGTTCATCCCAGAGCGGCTGGCTCCGCTCCTCTCGCAGGGTCCTCCCACCCCTCCGCTCTGCCGCCACTTGCTGCAGCCCGGCGCGTTGTGTAAGACGCGACCTGTTATGGCCACCGCCACTTCCGGGTTTCAGCAGTCTGGTCCAGATCCTCCGCGCTCCTCCTCGAGCTCGAGACGCGCACAACATCCCCATTGTGCGCACACCGGCCGAGGCGGCTCACGCATTGCACACGCGCGCCCTGCGCACACTCTCCACCGGACGCGTTCGCGCACCCGCGCGCGCAGCAGCAGCAGCAGCAGCAGCATCGATCGTGGCTCCTTTAAGAGAGCCCAAGCCAGAATTATCACCCCACCTCCTCTTGATCTTCCTCTAGACGCTTTTGCATAAGAAAATCAAGCCGGGAGCCGAGAGTGATCAAAGAAAACGAGAGGAGAGCTGCTTCGCTTTTTGAACGGCGATTGTGAGCCATTAAGCGTTGAGGTGGTGCCGATCCCGTGGAGACGCGCGTCGGATCCATCATTCATCCGCTACTTTTGACAAGCCCCCCTCGCGTTGTGACTGACAAGTCGGAGTGGCAGAGAGAGAAGGAGAGAGAAGAAGGAAAAAGAAGGAGAGGAAAAAAAAAAAAAAAAAAGCCATGAGAGTGGACAGTTTTGTTTAAAGGGGGTTTGTTTTATTTTCGCCCCGCTTTTCTGGGGGGAAAAAGGAACCCCGGCGCCGCTGCCGAGAGGACAGCCGAGGACGTGTATCCGCCGCGCCCGGGCTGAACTTGCACTGAGAGCGAAGCGGGAGCTGGCTTCACCACTCCGTGGGAGAAGAAGAAGTAGAAGTAGAAGCGGCAGCAAAGAAGAGTGAAAGACGAACTCGGGATTTTGTGCTGACAGTTCTTCTCGTTTGTTTTGGATTTTCCTTCTGTCTTCTTTTTTTTTTTTTTTTTTCTTTTTTTTTTTTTATTTACCCCCCCGTCCACCCCGGCCACAGAGGGGAGTTACCCACACAGAAAGGACGACCAGGGGTTGAGTGGGGTTATGGCGCAACGGGTACGTAGGGGGGCCAATCCTCCCCTAGCAGAAAAGAAAACAGAAAAGTTTCTCTGAAGTCCACCACGATGCTTGCTCTGTAACGTGGCTTCATTGACGCTCGTACCCGCACACACGGACCCACGGTCGGCTGCAAAAAAAATAAACAAAAAACAAACAACTTTTTGCCCCGCGTGTCCTCCTGACCAAAACAACCAAATATAATGTCTTTGCGTCTTTTGGCACCGGCGTTGCGCACGGCCGCGCTCCGCGAACCGGCCCCACCGCGGGACGCTGGAAGCGCGATCATATCTCTCATCGGGCTGTGTTTTTTAGATTAGTTATGACACGCCAGTAACTGGAAGTGAACGACGGGGGAGGGAGGGCGAGCAGAGGCAAAACAAATCCATGCATTTCCCCCCTTATTTTGGGACTTTAGGGTCCAGTCAATATTTAGCACTCTGATTTATTTGCAGGGTGGAGGGGGAGAGGAAAACTTTAGCTCTTCTTCCAAAGTCGCGCTTAAAAAAATGAGACAAAAAGTTGTAGTTTTTTTTTTTTTTTTTTTTTTTTTTTCTTTTTAAATCATTATTATTATCATTATTATTTTTAGTAAGGTTGGCTTGATTGGGATAAAAGTACTCCAGGGTGTGAAGGCGGTGGTGTTGTGGGAAGCGGACCCATTTAGCTGCTTAGTTTGGCACTGCGCTGCAGCTGCACCACGCTGGGGTTTGCACCTCTTTGCCTTTAGGGTCGAAACGCTCAGCTTTAAGTGATAATGCTTTTTACTCTCTCCCCGACACTTGTTTGTCACGTCTTGAGAGCACCATCAATAATTCAGACCCTTTTTCTCTCTCCCCCCCAACCCACACACACACACACACACACACACACACACACACACACACCACTTTCAGTCTGCTAAAGAGGAATTTACCCTCGTAACTTTCATTTTTGAAAAATAAAAATAATTTAAAAAAATTCAGCTTATATTTTTATTCCGAGCTTCTCCAATAAACTGACTGCGTGTTTGCTTTTCACAGCAGCTACTAGGAGACGTCCAACTCGAAGCAGAATTATTTAGGTTGACTTCTTGTGGGGGGAAATAAAACACAAAACACAATCCGCTTTTACGTGCACGCACTGTGCATGCTGCGCTTAGTGTGTAGGCAAAATTATGAGCCTTTAAAATTAGAAAGCGATGCAATTAACTTGTTTAAGAGACTTCGTGCACAGTAAAAAGGAAAAAAAGAAAACAAAACAAAAAACCACAAGCTGATGTTTGTTGAAACCCAACAACTCACCGCTTTGAGTCGACAAAATCCTCAATGAGCCACGTTACTGATGGGTTTTATTATTATTATTATTATTTAATTTATTTTAAAAATCAATATGATTTTTCTCCTTCCCTTTTGGCTTCAAGAGTCGCCGTCATTGACCTGAGAGTAAAAATAAAAAAATAAAAACTAAAAAAAGGAAGGAAAAAAAAAACCTCTCCATTGTAGCTTTTTGCCTTCAGGAAACAGAGTCCTGCTGCAGGCCTGCAAACTTTTCTTCTGAGCGGGAATAACATGAAAGATTCTTCATTACTACATGTCTTAATATGAGTGTCAATATTTTTAAGAACTGGAAAGACAATTTAGTTCTGAAATAAATATAAAAATATATAAATAACCTACAGAATTCCCCTTTCCTTGATGATTGTTGAAAACTTTTTTCATAATTAAAATGTCAAACACAGCACATTAGATATTTTGTCTATTAAAGTTTCTGGTTTGACTCGGGCACATCCCCACGCTTAACCCCCCGCAACCCCCCCAGCCCCCAACACACACACACACACTCCATCCACACACACAAACACACACTTTCAACTGCGTGCTTGTTGTGTGCAGTACGAAGACTTGCCCCACTACGGGATGGACGGGGTGGGCATCCCGACCACCATGTACGGAGACCCGCACGGCGCCCGCTCCATGCAGGCGGTGCACCTCAACCACGGGCCCCAGCTGCACTCCCACCAGTACCCGCACACGGCGCACACCAACTCCATGCCCCCCAGCATGGGCTCCTCCGTCAACGACGCTCTCAAGAGAGATAAAGACGCCATTTACGGGTAAGGTGCGAACCGGCGTTCGCGTGCAGCCGGAGTGAGGTTGAGAGTGTAAAAGAAAATTTTGTTGGGTGGGAGAGAGACATCTTTATTATTATTAATAATATTATTATTATTTTGTCTTTTTTGGTGTAGAAAGTAAAGTAAAGATGAGCGTGTTTGGTTCTGGATACACTCTGCAATATGTGAGGCGAGTTTGCTGCTTGTTTCTGCAAAAATAAATAGGAGGAAAAAGTGTTCAGGTTTACAATTTGGATGTACTGTCGCTTTAAATTCCCGCATAAAGTTTTTCCCTTCATTTTGAGCTAAACTCGACGTTTGCCAAACTTCTCGTTCTCGTTTGTTGTAGCCTATAGATTCACTTAGCGACTTTTATTTCTGTTCCGTCGCAACTCTTAGAATAGGAGCAGCTATTACCCCTTTTTTATTTTAACAATTACCGCTAATTCTAACTGAGCCTTTATGTATAAATATAATTTTAAAATATGGTTTTCTTTTAAATGCTAATTTATCTGACGTAATATTACGAGTTAATTATGAATAATTCCAAAAAGTTCATTCCAATATTTGTAGATAGAAGTTTTCTTAACAGCGTTTTAAAGCTACACGTTTTTTATTATTTTTGTTTTATTATAAAAGAAGCAATTAACACACGCGCGCGCACACACACACACACACACACACACACACACACACACACACACGCACTTATTGCAACAGTACACACTGAATCACACTCGCCTCAGATCCAAACGGGAGACCTTGTGTTTAAAATAGTTAGAGTGACTCTCAGACTTTTATGATATTAGAGGCAGTCAAAGGAGTCCCCTCGCTGTTTGCAGCTCTTCTTTGCGCATAAACAGAGGGGAGGGGGCGGAAGAGGCGCACCGGACTGCGGCAGCGGCAGCGGCGGTCCCCACGGGCCAAGAGCTTTGGAAAGGGGAAAGAGGCTGTAGCCGCACGGCTGGCTACATCTTATAGCCCGGAGTAGTGTTGACCCCGGCTCTGTTCTCTCTGCTGACATTTGCTATTGTATGTGTGTGTGTGTGTGTGTGTGTGTGTCGGTGTGTGTGTGTGTGTTCCCAGGCACCCCCTGTTCCCCTTGCTTGCACTGATTTTTGAGAAATGTGAATTAGCGACTTGCACCCCCAGAGAGCCCGGGGTGGCGGGAGGAGACGTGTGTTCGTCGGAATCTTTCAATGAAGACATCGCGGTGTTTGCAAAGCAGGTCAGGACAAAAAAAAAAAAAGTTCGACTTTTTTTTTTTTTCTTTCATTCTTGTTTTCTTTTGCTGCATGTTGATACCGGTTGAGCTCCTATAGCTACGTGCCTCTTGCTTTATGACTTTTGCATGGAAAGAAGAAAATTAAAGATTTCAGCTGTGCGCAAATATTGTGCTATTCTTTCTTTCTTTCTTTCTTTCTTTCTTTCTTTCTTTCTTTCTTTCTTTCTTTCTTTCTTTCTTTCTTTCTTTCTTTCAAAAGTCCTGCGCATCATTAATCCTTCTCGAACCTATTTTATGTTCATGCATTTTCTGAAAGCGTTCGTTTCGCTTGCAGATTCGGGCAGAGAAGCCTCTGTTCTCATCAAATCCAGAGTTGGATAATCTGGTAAGGACTCCAGTTGTCACATGTCGCACATTTCAGACAGTATTTCTGGATGTTGTCCGGACGTCTCCCATTCGCCACAGAGCCACGTGGTGCTGAAAACTTAAAATGGGATTGCACATCATGTCCCCCCCCCCAACCAAAAAAAAACCCCAAAAACGATTTGTGCTGTTTGATATGATGATGGCCCCTGGTTGTATGTGCACATAAAGGGCCGCTGTTAGAACTCTGCCTTTGAACTCAGCAAAGTTATTCTGTTCAGCCTTTTCTTAACCACTTGATGTTTTAAATGTGATGTTATAGAGCAACATTCCTTCTTCTTCTTCTTCTTCTTCTTCTTCTTCTTCTTCTTCTTCTTCTTCTTTTTTTTAATCATTAGATTAGATGAGCGGAGGCTAATAGATCTCTGACTCTGAGGCTTATTGCAGCTCCAGTCTGCGCTCTTGCACTTCCCCACATTGCAATAACGTCCAACTTTAATATCGCTTGCACATAAAACTCCATTCGTATGAATATTTCGCTCATCTGCAGCCACTTGCATTGAGGGAAAACGCGCGTGTTTAATACCAAGAGATGTGAAGTGCTCATTTATTTTTTTTTTTTTATTGTTATTTTAATTTTTCAGATGATTCAAGCCATTCAAGTTTTACGATTTCATCTTCTGGAGCTGGAGAAGGTAATATTACCATCACCGTTTTTTTTTGTTTTTTTTTCTGTCCAGCATGCCTCTTCAGACCTATGGGCTGTATCTGCATAAATGTATTTTTGCGAGTCGGTTATAATTAGCGTCGAAATCAATCATGCGGCCATTTTTTTTTTTTTTTTTTTTTTTTGCCTTGCGTAGTTTAATCACGGCGCAAGCTGTTACAACTGGAACGGATACTCTCTGTGCCCAAATATCTCTAATGAAGCTTAATGTTGGCGAGCGACTACACGCAAGGTGAAACACGTAGGCAAACTTTGCGGGTTTTTTTTTTTTTCTTCCAGAATTGACTCTTTGCGGAGGGGCAGAAGGCCCTCAGGCTGCCATCTGTGGGTAGACCGAGCGATGAGTGTGATATGGTCTCATTTGTTTCTGCATCAGATAGACCGCTGAAATCCCGTCGCCAACTTTTACTTTGAGAAATTAATACTACGCTTTTTTTTTTCTTTTTTTTTTTTTTGCGGATCTGCACACAGATCTTGCGCTCAGGTCGAAAGGAAGCAAAAGTTTGGATTCCCTGGGTGCAGGAGAATCAGGCCGGGATGCAGTGAGACCACAGCCCTTCTGAGGCGACATTAAACGGTTTACCTTAAATGTCAGTCAAAGCGGGTCGTCCTCGGCTTAATGGCCACTACCCGGGGCACCGATGATGAATTTAGCACGGGTGTTGAGTGTGTTGTAGCCTCTGAGCCCCTCTTGTCACTGTCAATTTTCGACGATATCTCTATTTTGAGTGGAGAGAAATTAGAAGTCAGGCAGCAGCAGCTGCAGCTTCTGCAGCCACTGACTTGATGAAAGCCAAAATCCACTGGACCCAACGCGCCTAAATCAGTGGCAAATTGGAATCCAAAATACTAAGTGACCAAACTTTACAGTTGGAGTATTAACGTACAACTTTTAAGATTTTTGCTAATTTCATATAAGCTTGTTGAAAGTTATTTTTTTTGTTTAATGCTCACAAAAATAGAGCCAAATCTTTCTCTGATTATTGTTAAAATAACTCACTCTTGTCTAGTAGTTTTGAATTAAAGTGAATAAGAAGCTAGCTCGTGTAAACCTGAAAGGATTATTACAAATTCAAATATGTTTCCCTTAAGTCACATTGTTTCAAAACTGTGTAGTAGTTTGTTTTTTCCTTCTGCTTAATTAATAACATGATTCGTGCAGCAAGTACTGCAAATCAATGCTACTTTTCCTCCACACTCACTTCATTTTACCGTTAAAACAACAAAACCTTTTTTTTTTTTGCAGTGCTCAGTCAATGGTTTTATCAGATATTTTTGCCTCCTGAAATTTTTGTTGCCATTATTTTTTTATTTTTTTTAAAAATGTTTTTAAATCATGGCTCTGCTGTGTGACCTCCCCCCTCCCCTCCCTGCAGGTACACGAGCTGTGTGATAATTTCTGTCACCGGTACATCAGCTGCTTGAAAGGCAAGATGCCCATCGACTTGGTCATAGACGACAGAGAGGGGGGTTCCAAATCCGACAACGAGGAAATCACAAGATCGGTGGCGTTGGACCAGGTAAGCTGCGTCTCTCCATCTGTAACGGCGGATGTGTGTGTGTGTGTGTGTGTGTGTGTGCACACGTGTGTGTGTGTTCTCTCCCTGCTGGCTATTCAGCTATTCTGGGTCACTGCCTCACTCTTCTGTTATTTGCATATGATTAAAGCCCGTTTTACATTCCATCCATCGGAATGAAAGAAGAAAAATCTGAATAATGTTGCCATTATTGGTCCATTAAGACTTGAACCCGGAACCGACCTGAGGAGATTACCTCGCCAAAGAATCGCCGTAAACTTGACCTGCTTCATGTCGGTTTTAATTTAGAGCCCCTCTTCATTTTTCTCTCTCTTTTTTGGAACCCCCCCCCCCTCTCTCCGCCTGCCCCTTTCAGCCCCCCACCCCTCACCAGAAATGAAGCAAAGCTCCTGGGTGACGTGGAGCTGAGAGGAGAGTGCAGCGTTGTGGGGCTGCAGACTGTGGTTTCTCCACTGTAGGGTTCACGGTTCATTACTCGTCTTGTCAGTGTTTTTCCTTAGACATGAGTGCACATTGCTTATCGGGACCCCCGTCCTCTCCTCTCCTCTTCTCTCCTCTCTTTTCCTCTGCTTGTCCTTTACTCTGCACAGATCCTACCCCAATAGGAAGGTTTATTTAGAACCCCCCCCCCAAAAAAAACAATAGAAGCGGTTGGCGGTATCAAAAGGTAGATTAGGAAGTGTTTTCTTTTGTGCAGATATCAGAGATAACCACAGCCTTCATTATGTGCTCCGCTGACTGTTGGGACTCTGGGGACAAGCATTCTCACACGCATGACCCTAATGGTCCGTACGCTGCAGTTAAATAATGATAACAGTAACTGATGATTAGAATTATGCAAATCTGGATGTTTGCTATTAATAGCGCGGGTCTGCTTGAGCTAGATGAGGCTGCAGCAGGAGACGCACCGATCTGTCGGTGCCGGTCGTTGGAACGGCCGATGTTCAAAAGTAACTCGTTAATGATGCAAGTTAGTGACCTGACGCAATCTGCTGGGTTTCCTTAGATAGAAACTTTTTAAACTACTTTGGATAATTACTTTAGCATACTGAACTGTTGGATAACTAGGATCATTTGAAATGTATGTGTAGTTGGACTGAAATGATTTTTTTGTAAAGGGCCTGGAAGCAACATTTATTGCGAATTGATGCTACAGAATAAACCGAATGCGATCTGCACACGGATCCTGCCCTCGAAAGTGATTTTTTTCTTAGTTTCTTTTTTTTTTGCCTAAGTCTGATTTTTGTTACAGAGGTGGTGATTTTTTTTCTTTCTTTCTTTTTTTTTTTGAGCAAAGGTGACAATATAAAATTTATGAATGTATGATCCAACTGTATGTACTTTGATCCAGTTTTTATTTATTTTTCTGTGGTTCAGCAAATAATTCCACTTTGATGCTTACATGAGGATAATGTTGTGAATCTTTCATTTTCTGTTGGAGTTACAACTTTTATCTTTGCATTTTAGTTCTTAGACCAAAACGTGTGAATCATAACTGGCTGGTATCGCAAAGAAAACCAAAAATTGGTCCCAGTCAGGACAAACCTGATTGGTGCATCTTTAGTCTCTACAGACGAGAACAAGTTAAACTATCCCAGAGTTTTAAAGGGGCTTATGATAATAGAGGCTGTAACCTATAGATAGCAGCGAGGGGGTTGGGGGTGAGAATCAAGTGTCCAAATTAAAGGGATTAGCTGGATAGTCCTACATAAAAAGTAATGAAGCGATTAGACTAAATAATTTAAATCCACAGACTTCCATATGGTTGAGTGGTTGGCCTGAGTGGAGGAGAGGGGCAGCCACTGGCTTTTTATGTTCTGGACTGAATGGGAGGACTGGGAGAAGACTGGGGGCCCAACAGGGAAGATCTCACCCCCCCCCTCACGCCCCATCGCGCATGCACTGCTCCTCCGATCCCTGGCCCTTATGTCTGATTATGGAAATGAGAGACAGAGAGAGAGAGAGAGAGAGAGAGAGAGAGAGAGAGAGAGAGAGAGAGAGAGAGAGAGAGATCACAGTGGAAGATAATACTTCATTTAATTCAGGGACATAATTAAATAACACAGAACGCCACTTGTGCATTTAAGTGTCTCTTTGAGCAGCATTGTCACCTATTCTCTCAGGGATTCAGCGTTGGGAGTGGGGGGCAGAGAATTTCCTTTATATTATGATTTCAAATAGATAGGTCAGAGGATTGACTGAAGCTCTATGGCACGCAAGATGTGCAAATAGCGAGCTAAAACTCTGGGGTTTTGAGGTATATGAAGGAAATGATGTTGTGCTCGGGGGCTCTCGTGCAGATCTTTAATTGACTGTATGAAGACGTGGCCTATTTTAGCATAATGATGGTCCCTGTGCAGCCAAATCAGGACGGATCCTCACCGGATTGTGTTTACTCAGACAGAGGAACACAAATGACCTGCGAGCATATCAAGATATAAGATAACTTTTTGACAGATGTGTAATGTTGAAGGATGAGCTTATTTTGTGTGTGTGCGCAAATAGGCATATGCAAACAGGCAGCGGGTGCGCAGCCTGTTTATGCTGAATGCAGGCAAACAAAGCTGAATCTCTTGACAAACTTTATAACTTTACTAAATCGTCAACGAATTAGGTAATCGATCAATCATTATTGGTCTATACAAACTCAAAGAAGGCCATTTGCTGAAAGAGCAGCACACTCAGAGCGGTCATTAAGCCAAAACTGTACAAAAAAAAATATACATTTTGCATTTAAGATGAAATAATAGAAAGAAAAAAAGAAAAAAAACATTGTAAATGTGGTTTACCCAAAACTCAAGTGGCATAGTTTCAGCTTCATTTAATCATCAAAATAGTCGTTTGACAAATCAATAACTAAAATAAATGGTAGCTGCAGCCATATATGTTGGAGCGGAAACAATTAATCGGATTAATTGATTATCGAAAACTGTACAAAAAGTTCTACATATTGCATTTAAGATGAAATAATAAAAAAAGAAAAACTCTGTAAATGTGTTCTACCCAAAATTCAAGTGGCATAGTTTGTCCTACGATTAATTGTTAGGAACTAAAATAATTGTTATATATATATATATATATATATATATATATATATATATATATATATACTGTATATATATAATGTTGAAAGTTCAGAGAAAAAAATTACTTTTTTTGTGCTACATCTCAACTGTGGTAGTTAGGCAGTGGCACCCTTAACAAATTTGCATTGTGCGAGCATTATCTCTTTCCATATGTATTTTTAATATATGCCCTCGGGCATAAAGTTGAAGTGGACTGGAAAGTGAATTTGCACAAAAGAACAATGTTAACAAGAAGGAGAAACTGGGCTCATTTATTCACAAACCAATTTATTCCAGCGAGGCGACTGTAGCAGAAGGAGAAGAAGAAAAAAATGTCAGTTGGAGGAGAAAAAAAAAATACTTTGAATTTATTACGCTCGCCCATCTCAGAATGCTGACTTTCTCAGTTGCACGATCCCCGTGTCATAGGAGTGATTCCGGGTTCATTCTTTAGGTGTCCCTGCATTGTGTGTTTCCCTCTTTTTTTTCCGTAGCTTGTCTAAAGGGGAGATCGAGCGGCACGTTCAAAAAGAAAAGCAGAGCATAGCTGAGAGGTGAAGGAGTCAGAGGCTCTGCGCTGGCTTGTGAATGCAGCTCAGCTAGTTTGGGCTCAACCTCCCAATGTTTGTGTGTGTCTTTCTCCGTGCGAGCGTGTGTGTGTGATTGTGTGCATACACGCACTGCAGTGTGTGTGTGTGTGTGTTCAGACCAGCCTGATAAATGCAGCACCCCCCTCAGGTGCTATGTGAGTGGAGTGACTGGTTAGCACCAGTTGGACTCTCTTAACTCCTTCCTTGCTGGTTTTGCAGAGACTTTTCTTGCAGGTACGAATTCTCTGGGAAGAAATTCTCCTGCAGAGCCGCTCATTCACTATATATATATATATATATATATTTATATATATATATATATATATATGTATATATATATTAGTAGCTTAGCAGCTTATTGTTGTGTGAGTATGACTGCGGTAGTACGCCCAATTTGCCTGGCACACACACGCGTCCAGCTCGGTTTGAGGAGTCAGGGAAATGTTGCAGAATGTCGTTTGCACCGTTGTCTTTAATTGCGCAGAGAGGAAGGGGTGGAGTGGGGTGGGGAGTGTTACTGCAATTTGCTAATGAACTCCGAGCCCCTTCGCGCCTGAGCACTGCTAATAGTGCTGAGGACTCACTCCAAGTCTCAAGAGCTCCTCTACTTGATTGAGCCATGCGGGCTGAAGTGGGGCTGGAAATAATTGAAACTTCTTCTTTTTTCTTCAAAAAAAAAAAAAAAAAAAATCCTGCTTGACTTTATGTTGACACAGGAGTCCTAAACGATTGTGAATGCCCAGCGACTGATGTGCTAAAGTGGGTAGAGTAGTCAAAAATTGTCCTTAAAATCAGAGTAGCACTACGTCAATGTTTCCATGCCCAAGAAATTACCCAAAAAATATTTGGTAAAACGACTGCTCAAGTTCTGGGTTACTGATCAAAACATCAATCATTTAATATTTGAAAATTACATCATCAAACGGACCAAAATATGAAGTTCATTTTAAAGAGCAGAATTGAAAATAAGTCATATAAATAATGTAAATTACCAAATAATAAAATCAGGCAAAAGTAACTATTTCTTTCAATATAAAACCTATGAAACGTTTCCAAAAACTACAGGTGTGTGTCTCTGGTGAATTTTTGATTAAAACATGTTTGTTCTTTGTTCAGTAAAGTTACTCACAGTGGGAAGAGAATTCAGAAAAGTTACTCAAGTAAATACAACTAGTTACTGCCCAACTCTGCTGACTTGAATTCCTTTGGACTTTTTCATTTTTTTAAAAAAAGTCTCCCTCACGTAAAAAGAATGCAAATCTGGAATCACATCTATACGTTTTGGGATCTGTGGTTGTGGGTTTTTTTGGGGGTTTTTTTCCCTCCCCCAAACAAGCCCAGCTTGTGTGTGAGAGAAGTGTTGTGGTCACGGTGTAAGAATTCACTCCTGATAGTGCTATCATGCTATCTTCTCCTAACAAATGGCGCTGTTTCTGCTATACAAGTGTGGGCTTCCAGGTCAGTGGGACCCAGCGGTGTTGGTTTAGGTAACTCTGGCTGTCAAACACTGCTGACCCCTCTCCTTTTCTCTCTCGTCCCCACTAAGCCTCTAACCTCCTAAGTCAATAGAAACTATAACTTCCACTATCTTCCTAATCGCTGCGCCGCTACGTCGCTGATCTAGCCCACTTCTTGTCAAGGGATGGAGTTTCGGCCGACTTCTCCTACAGTGGCGCGCTGCTGTTCTTAACACCAACTTTTAAATCATTGTAGTGATTGTTGGTAATAGCTGCTTTTGTAGTTGAATAGAGAACGGGTTTGACCCCCCTCCTTCATCTTCCTCCTCCTCCTTCTTCGCCCCAAAAAACTCCCCCTTTTCTCCTCTCGTTTGAGTTGTGAATGCAGGGCGGCTGTTGAGGATTCAACAAGTGATACAAAGACGTGACCACGTGACTCGTGTGTTTCATAGCCTCTTCATTATTGTGCTGCGAATAACAAGTAGGGCTGATGATGATTATGCAACTCGACGCTGGAGTGACATCAAAGATGAAGAATGTAGGGAGCCTCCTAAACACCACCATACGTTTATTGTTTTATTTTTTATTTATTTTTTGCTGTTGATTTATTGTTTGTTTTAAGATTTCGCAAGTATTGCTGGAAAGTCGAACCACAGGATCCCAACTGCAGATATAAAAGTTTCTGGCTTGTGACTCTTGACGCCTCTGATGAGCGGCCATGTCTGTCCCCGAGGCCCGCTGTGGTTTCTTAGGCTAAGTAAACAATAACCTGGCTTAACGCATGTGTACTTAGCTAATGGAAAGTTCCTCTCCCCCTTAACCCCCTGTGAGCCCCCCGACAATGGCCGCCGTCACAAACAGCTCGTCTCCAAGGAATGGGCTGAGAAAATCCCAGCGAGTTAACCTGCAGAAGAAACCCGCTGCGAAACGTGCCACGAAGAAATCACATCAACCCTTTTTTTTGTTTTTATTTTTTTTTCCACTTGTAGCTACATTTAAAAAAAACAGCAGGGATGTGCTTTGTCTGGTGGTTGAGGGAGGGCACTGGAGTTAATGTTTTTGTTTGGATTTCGGCTCTGGCGGGATAAACACGGAGCGTGCAGCAGTGGAGGACGGCCACTGAGAAACAAAATCAGTTTGTCAGTTTCTACGAGTGCCATCTAAGCAGACTTTGAAAGCTCCGGTAATTATCTCAAACATGTAATTATCTTTGCTTGCCTCTGCGAGGTTGACCCACCAGTTTTGAAGCGTACCTGACGGCTATTCAGCGTAGCATACTTTACGCACTCAAGAGACAAAATCCAGTTTTCTTCGTCTCTCCCCCCCCCCCCTTTCAGCAATTATAAGGTTATTTCTCCTTTCTTTGTCTATTGTTAGGAGTTAGGGAGTGCAGAACAAAACGGGAGGGAGGGAGAGAGTTGGGGGTCCTTTTGCTCTGCCCCCCTCCCCACACACACACACACATTTTCTTTCTTTCTTTTTCACCGCGCATACCATTATCAGCCTCTCTTTTCATTTTGGAAGCGCTAATATTGCAGCGAAGGGGGAGGGAGGGAGAAGGGTGGGGAGAAAGCAGAGGTAGTTGGGCAAGCACTTGCCTGGCCGGTTATCAGAGGCAGATCCTGCTTTATCTCTCCGCCGTGGAAGGCAAAAGCAAACAAGAGTTTACAATAGCTGGCCTTTCTGCCCCTTTCACTCACAGCTTTCCCACCAGCGCTCGCTTGAGTGGGAGAATGTGTCCGGAGTTATTGCAGGCCATCTCGCCACGGCTGCCGCATACACATGGTATTCTCGCGGATTTCAGCTCAAGAAAGCAGCGCTGTTGCAAAAGGTCAAAAATTGTGTTAAAGGAAACAGGCGCAGAGGGGAAGGATGCATGAGGAATTCTGAGAAGCCTGACTGTCATCTTCGGATATATATATATATATATATATATATATATATATATATATATATATATATATATATATATATATTCCCTGGCACAGCTTGAAAAGTTCAGAAAGGGAAACAAACTTTGATAAAAATGTTGGAAAAGACAGAAATAAATTAATCGTGTGGGAGTCCTGCGATGTAATCGCAAACTGTAAAAAATTTGAATATCTTTATTTATTGTGTGAAGAAATTATTCTTCTTAAAAAAATCAACTGTGGCAAAAATAATTCCTGCATAAACTTTACTTTTCAAGTTGAATCTGACTTCCTGCCAGATGGACTTTTCTTTTAGCAACTAGCCACCAGGCTAGGTGACGACATACCTTAATATTAAGAATAGCTGCAAAGAGAGTCACAAAGTCTCCGGTAGTACATATTAAATGCTATCTATCTGCCAAATGGGGGGTTTAAAGGAGGATGCCAGAAAAATAGTTTTTTTTGCTCTTAGCATTTTAAACCAACTTTAACCAGAACTCTGTGCTTTTGTCAGCTAAAAGCAAACCTGCTGATGAGTAAACTAACATAATAAAAACACATGTGCTATGTGGGGATATGAAGAGGAATTTGTGGAACATCACGCCTTTCACATCCTCATAGTATGTGTGTTACTTTCCATGCACTTCTGTTCTGATAGTTCCTTAGTGTTGGGATAAAAGGTGTGCAATTTGCAGTGTTCTGCTGTGTCAGGACAGCAGGGTATGTTACTGTTGCCTCATTTTATTTTCAGAGTTGAGATAACGTGACTATCTCGGAAGGAAATCTCTAAACTCCATGAGTTCTCAGGCACCCATTGGCCAAATTAATCAGAAAACATGGCAAGGTGTCAGCTTGACTTTCAGTTTCAAGATTTTACCATATTGAGGTGAGTGAATATTGATCAGTTTAGGAAGCAGTGTGTGGTGACGATCGTGCAACACAATTTTTCAGCCTGCCCTACAGTTCTGTGGCTGCCTGGCTTATCTGGTGATCAAATTGTGTGTCATATAAAGTTAAGATGATGGAAGGAAAGGAAGATGATGGCAGAGCGTTATTTGCTTAGTTGAACACATATACGTCATCAAACAGATCTGTGGAGTGAGACAGTGGGATAGTGTTGGACTTTTTAGCAACAAAAGCTGGAGGTGGGCAGATCGATTATAATTATTGATCTCGATAACAGGCCGATATCAGTATCGGATCCATACTAGCATGGTAAGCGTGGTATTGTAGTTTCAGATTCCTTGTTGAAATATTCCTTTAGTTTTGTGTCGTAGTTTCTCAACTCTACCTCAAAAATATATGTATTTTTAGATTTGATCTGACCTGGGAATTGTTTGTACCTTGTTTAGTTATGAAAGAACATTCACACAAATTTGTTTAGTTTTTCTGTAGTTTCTAAATATCACGTTAGTATGTTCTTATAGTATTTTGTACACTCTGATAAATCTAGCCCAAATTCTGTTATGGGGTTTAACTAAATAATTCAAAGGAAAAAACCCCACAAAAACTCAAAGTCAGACGTTTGATGACATATTAGACGCAAATAATCAAAAGCATCAGTATCGATAACCGTATCCGTATCGACAACGCTGGGCCCCTATTCACTTTGTATCGGATCAATAGCAAGATGTACTCACAGTAAAAGGTTGGATTTAGCTAAAATTTTCAGAGTGAGATTATAGTACTGAAATTAAAAATATTTTTCACATCTTTACCAGCGGTGCCAACAAATTTGTCTTCTCCTGTAAATATCCATAACATCAGAAAAGATATTTTGGGCACAAAAAAACAAAAACAAAAAGAGGGAAGAGCTGGGTGGCAAAGCACAACAACCCCAACCATTTCCTTTATTATTGCAAATGAATTGGCAAGGCAGCATTTCTTGCATGAGCGCTTGTATGATATGGGGGTCTGGCAAGGCGAGAAAGGGAAGCCCCCCTCTCGCATCTTAGGCGAGGCACAATGAGAACGCATCGGATTGGAATGCCTCACCGATCATAGCGGAATCAGAATTTCCAGCAAGGAAAATCTTTTCACGGCGAATTAGGAGGGATGAAGGAGGGGATGAGGAGGGTGGGGGGGGGGGAGAAAAAAGGGAAAAGGTATGTGTGGCTCTAAAAAAAAAAAAAAAAAGAAAAGAAAAAAAGAAACAGGGCTCCCTTAGCTTGGCGCGGAAGATTTAAGAAGTTTAGCTAAATCTAGGCAAAATAGAATGTGGAAAATTGAATTTACTGAGCAATTAGGCGTTGAATTAATCTTTATCCTGCGCAGGAGACATGGAGAGCAGGTTGAGAAATCTTAAGGGGAGGGAGGCGTTTTCTGAGCGAGAGATCACGGCGGCTCATTAAGCGAACAGAATGAATCAAGTGTGAAGCCTTGGGCGAGGAGGGACGCTGCTCCTCCTCCTCCTCCTCTTCCTCCTCCTCTCTGTTTCTGTTTATTCATCTGTTCATTCTCTGAATTTACATACATTCGATGCGTCTCTCTTCTTTTTGGTGCTTTTAAACTGTTGTTAGCACAGGGCAAGTGTGTGTGTTTGTGTTTTTTCTTCTGGTCAAGGTGAGCGCTTTTGTTATCATGGCAGGTGTGCCAAAAAGAAAAAAAAAAAAAAAAGTATTTGTATGTGTGTGTTTGTGCAAGCTAAGTGACCAAGCAGGAGAAGTGTGTTTGAGAACACACACATGCTGCGCAGCCTTGTGTGCACCGGTTGTGTTATCTCAGCCGTGTGTGTATTAATTGCGTGTTAGATCAGAGCTGGGCCCCGCTCCATCCAAAGGGCGGCCTGTGATTATAAATAAACTCCCCCCTCCTTCCCTTTCTCCCGTCCCCGCAGAGATGCCACCAGGGCCCCGTCTCGGCCCCGCCCCGTTTCCCATGGGGCCGCGGTGGCCACCTCCCAGCAGGCAAAGCGCTCTTTTGTTCAATTACAGCTAATGCGGTAGTTTTTTTTTTTGTTTTTTTTTTTCCTTCGTTCTAATTATATTTTCAAATGGAATTTGTTAGAGAATTACAACAAAAAGGACATGGAAAAAAATAAATTAAAGGGAAATCACTTCCTTTTTCTCTTGGGTTTTTCACTTCTCACCCCTCGACTTGCTGCTCTACTATTCTTCTGTACGGAGCTCTGAATAAATATGTTGGGCTTTTTATTCTTTTTTCTCTCTCTGTCTCCCTCTCTTTTTTTTTTTTTTTTTTAAGCGCAGCAGATTTGGAAAGAGTTGGCAAAAGCTGCCATTAACTGTTTGTGTTTTGAGCATGTGGTCTGGATTACCTCACTTCTGATGTGCTCTGGAGTCACTCGGTCATGCATGGGTGTTTCATTTTTATTTATTTTTTTCCCTTCTTGTTCCACGGTCAGCAAATAAGAACTTCTTAAGAGTCGAAACGAAATCGAAACAACAACAGCAAAAAACAATCAGCCTGGCTCTTATCCCCGTTCACATCAGCATCCCTGTCCTTATCCCAGTCGTGCCGTCGCGCAGGAACTTCAGTCTTTATTGAAAAGCCTCAGAGTCTAATTTGGAAAACGATTATATCGTCCATGTAATCACTGGATTATAATTTCATAGCCTGGGAACATCAAAGCAGCTCTAATCCGCTCCAAATGTGTTGAATTTGCTGACTTGTACTTTCTCCGCTCAAGTCTACACTCTGTTTTAAACAAGCCCCATGTCATGAAATAATGTCTTCTTTTATTTTAATAAAGAAAAAAAAAATCAACTCCAAGCCCTTCACGCAACAGCAGCAGCGCCAATCGCAGCGTCCCAATTGAAACCAGTTGTTCCCACTCCCACAGCGTTCCTCTCCTCTCCCCTCTTCTCGTCCTCCTTGCGGGTTTCTATCACTCATTTCGTCACAAAACAACCTAAAAGCACACGTGCACCCCCACACACACACTTTGATATCTGCCTCATTTGATTTCGCAGAGCAAAGACAGGCGGAGGCTCGAGAAGCGTCTGCGTTGCGCGCCGGTCTGTTTGTTTGTGATATGGAGTCGTTTCGTTTCCCGTCTCCTGTGACGTCTCCTTCCTCACCCCTGTCTTCAGCGCTAATGTTGCTTCGCAGCGCGCCGGGAGACATCTGGTTTGGTTTCACTCACATGTAGCAGCTCTGGTGTGTTCGGCAGGACCCGTGCGCTTTCTTTGCTCTTTTGGTGCACATGGTGCCAAAGCAGTCGTCTCTGTTCACGCCACAGCGGCAAAACTTTGATGTGTTTCCGTGGGATTTCGCGTGACGGACGATCTAAAGTAATTATGAAAGGGAAGCAGAACAATTCCAACGTTTTGTCGAAGTCCGAACAGCGCGATGCACCTGATCCAATATCGATATCTGTATCAGTCCTGATATTGAAAAAAATTCTGGATCGGGAATCGGTGACAATGCAGGCAATCTTTATGCTTTATTTAATTTACATTTTCTTGTACATTTTGAACCATGTGCTGCTGTTTTTTTTTTTACATGTTTGACCAAAGTAGCTCCCCATTGTTTTTGACAGATTCAGTTTATTATTTATTTTACTTTGGTTGTTGCTCTCCTAACTGCACTGACTGAACAAATTAAAGTTACACTTGTGTCAAACAGCACAAGTTGTTTGATGAAACTTGTGAAGCTATCAAGTGTTCAGAGTTATCAAATGAATTTGTGTTTCTTTAATTTGTGTCAGTATTTAAAAAAAAAGAAGAAACATTTGAATTAAATTCAGCTCTGTTTTTCTGTATCGGCCGATGATAAACCTCAGACATCGGTATCCTTATCGGAAGTGAAAAAGGTGGATCAGTGCATCCCTAATCTGAGGACATCAAATTTCAAGTTTTGGCACGGATTTTCTATTGGGTTCACATCCAGGCTTTAACTAGGCCGACATAGCACATGTTTGGATTTAAACTAGCAGCTCCAGCTTCATGTTTATGATTTTTGTGCTGCTGGAAAGTGAAGCTCCACTCCGGCATGTGAATGCAAATCAGTTCAAGGAAAGAGTTTCTCAGTGAGGATGGTGTGTTCAGGTTCAATTTTGGCCTCATCTGACCAGAGGGTCTTCTTCCACATTTTTGCTGTTTCTCTGAAATAGATTTCTTTCTTTTTGTCGCTCAGAAAATTTAAGTTTTTAGCATTAAAAGAATGTGTGGCTTATGTTACACAGAGTTGCCTTACCTCTCTCTCACTGACCCGTGAGGCTCGTGTTTTATGATAAAGTAAGAGACGAGATGGAACATTTTTAATTAGCCGTAACTATTATTGTCACCAGGATTTTCGGTAATAGTGTCACATTGTAGCGTTTTCCTGATGTTGTGCAGGTCTCCCATGTATCCTTTTCCTTGACCTTCTTACAACTATGCAGCTCTGACAAAACCGAAAATGAAATAGCTTTGATTATGAATGCAACAAGAATTTGTCATCTTATGAGTATTTCCATAAGTTAACATCCGCAACAAGCTTGTAAAATGGAGGATTCGTGTTATTTTAAAATCTGAAAACAGAAATTTTAGCTTAATTTTGTCAGCTTTTGTAATAAAACACTTCAGCTAGATGTAGTATGTATTTACAGAATTGTTTAAAGCGTGTTTTAGTTTGTGGTGGATAAAAGTGGCTTTTCGAGTGGAAGCGTCTCAAGGGGGAGTGAATACTTTTGCGAGGCAGTAAATCTGCATGTATGAGTGCGACGAAGGCTTCGATGTGTCAATAACTATGATTTATTGCATGTACACTATTTGTGGCATGCAGTCATGATGTTTTCAGTCGTATCTGGGCCATTTGCTAACCACTGTCCAGTGTGCAGATGACCCTCATCTGGCCTTACATGGAACCAACTTGCTATATATAAACTCCAGCTCTTGTCCAGACGGTAGCTATACGGGGGGGGAAGGAGAGCATCAGTTTTGCATCATAAAGTTATTGGGGTTTTTTTTTGTTCTTGAAGTTGGCTGCGCTCAAACATTTTCATTTGTTTTCATTCAGACTCGGCCGGATCGGCATTGCATTTCATTTTGTTTAAGGAAAGATTACGGAAAAGCGTTTGCTTATTTAATTTTGCTTTTGCCGTGCCCAAAATGAAATCTAGCTCCACTTCGGTGCGAGTGGTCATCCATTTTTAAAAAAAAAACAAAAAACTATTTTTATTGCATTTTTGGACCAAACAGAGAATTTGTACCGATGGGGGAATGTATGAGTTATTTACCTTCTGCTCTCTCCCTCTCTGCTCGGATGACATCACTCCCTGGCGCTTGCCGTAGCCTATCTTAAGTTGTAGCTGTTTCGTATTTTCATCTGCTAGTGGTTTGGGGCAAATGGAGGCGGCCACGGAGGATTGCATGCTTCAGAAATCTGGGAACTGAAGCAACATGTTTGCTCTCTATTGATCTGGACCGGCCTTTTTGAGAAACGTCTAATAATCTGCATTTTGTGAAGAAAAAAAAAAACAAAACGTTGAAGGGCCTCATGAACTGCAGGATGAGCTTTAGACTGAATCATGAGTTCATTTCTAAGTTTGAATTTGTGTCCGTTTTTATATTCTGTTCTATATTTTAAACTTTTCAAAAGTTGTTTTTTTTTTTGTTATTATTTGGCAAGCTGATCAGAGATCCAAGGACAATCAGAAAATAGAAATACAATTTAGTTTATTTTTCCAGCGTTCACAATAAAACACTTTAGCCAGACAAACTGTGTTTAGACCAGTGGTTCTCAAAGATTTTGTGGACCCCCAATGGATTACAATAAAATCTCCCCTGAAAAAGGAAAAAGAAAATTACTGGGCACATCGTTCAACCAGACACAAACCTATACACATATTTTGTTTTAAAACTCCGTTGAAGTTTATTTCACACTTCACTTTGCAACAAAACAAACTACAAACCATTTTTACAGTGAAACACTTCTGTGTAAATGTTTTTTGTATTTTCATTCATCCATACCGCTTCCCGCGCCGCCCCTAGGGGCCGCGCCCCACACTTTGAGAACCACTGGTTTAGAAAATGGCTTTTTGTGGCTCTGGGTGAGTTTTATTTTGTAGTAGCAAGGGTTTCCTTTGCTTGAAATGGATTAAAGAACAAAATTTGACCTATAAATGCATTCGCCAACATCATACAGTAAAACTATTGATAGGGATATGTATTTTGATGTAGAAACAAATTGTAAATACAAATTCTTTTTCTGATGGATTCAAAACTGTTTTTTCTGTCTATATTTTTTTATGTGTAATGGCATTTGAGGGGAAGGGAAAAATAACAAAATCAGTTAAAATTAGAACTGGCAAAGGAAAATAGAAGTCAGAATTACCTTGATTGGTGCATCTTTACATATCTACATTCAATTCAAAAATTTAAATTGATTAAAAACAAAAACAACAACCAATAGAAGTATTAAAAATGGCCGCCTCTGTGGTTGTCTCTTTCCCAAACAGACATCCTGGAACAGAGACCACGACGACACGGCGTCCACGCGCTCCGGAGGCACGCCGGGACCATCCAGCGGCGGACACACGTCTCACAGCGGGGACAACAGCAGCGAACAGGGTAAGAGTTCAACCACAGGAGAAGCTTGAAGAATGAACGAAAAGAGAAAGGTTCCTTACCTCTTATTTCTCATTCACCTTTTTGAACTAACAAGTATTCCTGTTGTGGATGAAGGAATATTACACCTGTTATCTTCCTGACATTCTTTGAGCTTCAGTAGATTCTCTCAGAAGTCGATGGAATCGGATTCTCCTCGTTTTTGTGTCTCGAACCCTAGATTTGACGATCTCTCCCTTTGTCCGTTGGTGCATTGTGAGGCTCGGCGTGTTTTGAAGAGAGGCAGACAGAAACAGCGCGCTGGTTGTGTTGGGATTGACGCTGCAAACCAACTGCACACAGAAACGCAACTTTATGCATTATTGAGGTTGATGTCAGGGCGAGCGGTTTGCAGGGTTGTCTGTGCCAGGAGGCAGAGCCTAAGTAGGAGCAGAGAGCGCTGCCAGGCCTTACGAAGTCAACACACACGTTCACACAACTTGTTTAAAATTGAAATCCTGCTTCTTCCTTTTTTTTGTCTTTACTTCGCCAGTACTGGTCAGTGCTGAGGACTCAGACGTTTAGCTTACAAAGAAATGAAAAATAGATCATGTGGAAGAGAGGAACAGGCTGATGAAAGAGCCCTGAAATTACCGGGCCCGAGACAAAGAGACATTGTACAAGTGTGTGTCCACTCCTCTACCTTTGATGCGTAATAGTCTGGGAGCAGCCAGCCGAGAGCTGATTGGTCGCTCTAATGAGCATGCTCTGTGCCGAGTTTGGGCTCCTGTCTCTGCGACCTTTGCCCCTTATTGACCAAACTGACACTTCATTTTTCACATCTTTCCAATTATAGACTGGCTCCTTATACTGCAATGACTCTATCTCATCATCTCTCTGTCACCTCACATCTCTGTTTTCCTAACGCTGTCTGGGCTCTCGTAGGTTTTTGTTTTGCCGTTGGACTTCGTTAGAGGGTAAAATGTGGAGTAGTGAGCATCTGTGTGTGTGTGTTTCTTGCTGAAGCTGTGTGTTTTGAATTCTGTGATGAATTTAGGAGAGTATAAATATAACTTCTGGTCAACTTATTTAAAAAAAACATGACTGAGTTTGTTAAAATTGTTTTAATAACTTCAGGTTTTAGTTGACATTTCAGGATATAATAACATAACTACCTTTTGTTTTTAAAAAGTGTATTTTTTTCTCACAAATGCGGCAAAGATTTTACTAATCACAAACTATGTTTCGAAAGATCCGTCTGGAACGCTCCAGCATAGGTTTTGCTTGTCCACATACTTCCATGCTTGTTTTATTTTGTCTTGTCTAAAGGGACGGCCTAATGCCAAAAAATGATTCAAATTTTGGTTTTCCCAAAACAGAAAATCCCTGTTCAACTTGACACACTTCAAGTTTTATGCCTTTAGGGATGTCCAAATTTAAACTAGTCTTGAAAAAGTACAGTTCAAAGTGTTGGTTGATTCTTCACGTTCAGCTTTTTGCTGGTTTTGACTGACCTGACCGTAAGTTGACTTTGCTGCAGCGCGACGAGTCTGCTGTCCATCGTGGGTTGGAGGGTCTCAAGGCAGCGCTCACTGCTAACTGTAGCTGCAGTGCAACACCAAAATCTCCAATAACACAGAAATAGTTGCTAGATTTGTCGCTAGTCGCTTTAAAAAAAAAGAAAAGGATTAGCTAAAGTGGTCTGAATAGTCGCTTAACATAGATTATTATGCATAGCTTAAACAGGGTCCCAAGCTTTAATCACACAGGTTAATGTCTGAAAAACCTAAAAATAGCTAACACTTACTTCACCAGACAAATGAATGCCAACACCCAGACTGGAAACACTTATACCACACGATCTCATTGCATCCCTTCCTTTAAAATGTTACCTTAGAACAGTTTTGTTGCTTTAAAATTCATAAAACGAGAAATAGATTCATAATTGGGTTTTCCTTTTATGTTCCTCTGGGACGTTAAGGCAACAGGATCAGTTTGACATCGTCTGGAAATTCTTCTCTAAATGTCACTTTTAAGGAAAAAGTGTGTTTATAGACTCAACCATGGGATTTTCTGCTCAGGTGTGACTAAACTGTGGTAGAAGAAGAAGACAGACACATCTAAAACTCCAGACTGTGAGAAGGATTTTCTTGAAAGCATGACAAATCGCTTAGCTTTAGTCAACTGATTTTAACTAGCTGAAGGAGAGCAACAATGCGAATCCGTTGCGTAACGTTTGCGCTATGAGCTGGTTAAAGCCTTTGTTGTGCCCGTACATGTTTAACCACGCAGCAGCGTATTCTTTCTTAATCTCAATTTTTTTCCCTTTTTTTTTTTTTTTTTTTGAGGGCCCAGGTAGTTTCAAACAACTCTTCCACTTCAGAGCCTGCAGCCGCAGCGATACGTTTTACAGGAGCCCGCATAAACAACGGGTTCCTGTAGCATCAGAGCGCAGTGACAACAGTAGAGCGCCGCGGGACGCGTTGGACCGCGTTCAGGTTTATATGGGTTAGCAGCTATCACTGCCGCGTCATATTGGCTCGGGCAAATTCTGTGTCATTCACTTGGTAATCCCAGTAAGCTGGTTATTTATCTGTTTGGCACTTTGCTCACTCTCTCCCCGACGGTTGTCTCTCTTCCCCTCTCTCTCGCTCTTTCATCTTCATGTCTCACCCCCCCATTTGCTGTTTTCCCTTGTCTCCCACCTACACTTCAGTCTCCCTTTCATTTGACTGTCAGTTTGTGTCTCTCTCCTCATGCATCCCTGTACTTTCTCTCCTCTTTTCTCCTCCCCCTTTTTTTTCTTCTGTGCCTCCCACTCACTCTCAAACATCACCTTTTGTCTATCCTTCGTCTTTCCTTTCCCTTTACCCCTCTTTGTTCCCTGTGTGTTTGCTTTCATTTCCTACCGTGTTCTCTTCCATTTTTTCCCAACTTTGTCCCTGTTTATCTATATACTAAATCGTTTTAGCCTCTGAACTTTTTTTTTTCCTTGTCTTTGCGACCTATTCTTCTCGGACAACACTTTTTCACAGTTCTCCATTACTTCTTAAGCTGAACTGTATTGCAAAGTGTAATGTACTAAGACACTTGCCTTTATGCACACACAAACTTTAATGACACCCCGTTCTTTAGACATAAGCGTTGGAATTGAGTCATCTCACTGTTTGCAGCCATAGAAGCTCAAACTCTTCTGGGAAGGCTTTCCATGGGGAGTTCGGAGTGCGTTCTCATTGGAAATATTTGTTCACTCTACCTGGAGCTTATTTGTAAGGTCAGACACTAATGTTGGATGAGTTGGCCTGTTGCAAAGTCTCAATTATAACCCATCCCAAAGTTGTTCTATTGGCTTAAGTAACGTACTTAATGATATGGTTATTTTTTTTACAAAAATTAGATACTGCAGCTTTCATTGCCCCCTTTTTCTTATTTGAATAAACATGAACCTGAATTAAAATGATATAAACTGTATTAAAGACTTACTAAGGTTAAGTGGTGTCGAGAGAAAGGCGGTTTAATCTCCCTGGAGGTGTTTTAATCCTCCACGTAAAAAGCGTAAGAAAATGTTTGCCAATTTTTTTTTTACCAGTCTCTCTTATTTCTGCCCCTTTCCTCACTTCTGTCCTCAGACCTTTCCTTCCTTCTCCTCCTCTGCTCATCATCTCCTGTCCTCCAGCAGAGCGAAGCAGCTCGGATGAAGGATGCTGGATAGATACGGCCCTTTAACAACTGAATTTGCCTTTCTTTTCTGGAGGGCTCTTACTGAGAAAAACACATGCTTCTGCTCTTGTCTCCTTTCTTACCGGGTCATTGCCCAATGGTATAAAAATCACTGTTTTCACCCGGAAGTGTACTCTCTTTCTCGAAAATCAAAGAGCCGGAGAAACCGTGAGAACTACGGATTGACGTGAAACATATATGTTTCTTTTTCTTTTGTTCGTTTTGGTATTTTTCCACGATAAGATGGTTAACGACAACTCGTAAACCTCGCAGATGTTTTGCAGAGCTTCGTCAGTGTCAGAGAGGCGGTGGGAGAGAGACGAAGCCTGGCTCTTATTCTTACATGTGGTGACAATTCTCCCATGCTGCATCCTCAGTTATGGTGTTTATGCTTTGACCACAATGCCCATGGTATTTTTTAGCTCCAAATTCCATTGGTAGTAGCAGAAAGAAAAAAAAATAAAAATAGAGGGAGGATCACATTTGCTTCACACATGTCATTAAAATCAGTTCTGGGTATCTTCCTTTCTCCCCAGAGGACTCACACTAAGAAAGACGCTTATTTTCTTTTTTTATTATTATTATTTCTCCTCTCTTTGTTAACATCCAGCGAAGCTCTGACGACAGAACTCCCTATAGCTAATTAGTCCCGCTCTATTAGTCCAGCTGTGTACTAACTAGTTCCTCCCAACAGCCACGCTTTGTTTTAGCGCCCCACAAGCTGCCTTGGATCGTACTCTTGTGTGAAAAGCAATGCTCGGAGGGTAAAGGGAAAAGCTAACAGATCATATGCGCCGGCGATGGCGGGGAGTCCCTCATGTCGTCTCTTTTTCTCGCCGAATGAAGTGGCTCCTCTTTGCCTGTGTGAATTCGCATCGCGTGCGAGGGGAACAGAATAACATTCAGGCGGCGACTTGGTCAGCTTCAGCCGTGCGGTCGGGTGTTTGCTCTCTCTCTCTCTCTCTCTCTCTCTCGATCTGAAAGCTACAGGGTTCGCCTCTTTGCCGGTCGGAATCGTCCCGGGAGCGAGGCGACGACTGCTGATATTAGATATGTATCACCAATTATCCGGACTGTTTGTACAAAGTACAGCGCGCCGCGCCAAGACAAATGGCTCCCTGTTAGGCTTCATGTCGGTGTCTGCCTTCGTTCGCTGGTGTCCAAGTGTTGGTTTGAGATTTTTGGAGTTTATGATATCCAGCTCGAGGCTTTTTCATTCGGCTGATTTGCGCTGAAAAAATAAGTAGTAAGCAAAACTTTCTGAACCGCTCCAATTTTCTTTGCTCTTTTTTTCCCCAAGCATCCAGACTTTGTAGTAAGGATTTCCAGTGGTCTTGATCAGAAGGATCTTCAGGCTTTTTAGAAGTCCATGTTTTTTTCATTAAACTTTGGCTGATTTTTAAATATTTGAAAACAATGAGCAATGTAAAATAATCTGTGAAAGATTGAAAAAAAAAAAAAAACGTTGCGAAGAAGCTTCCCGGTATGATGGCGTCTGCGTTCATTGTTGGTGTCTTAGTATTGGCCTGAGATTTGAGCTTGTGTTTTAATAAAACACACAAATGTCCAATCAGTTCTTTACCCATTGCCTCTGAGGTCTCAGGCTTTCTTTTAACCTTTTAAAGTGGTTTTGATCACAAGGTCTTTCTCATATTATTAGGATAGATTTTCATAGAAGACATGAAGAAAGAGAATGTCTTTTCCTCCTTAACACAGCCTGTAACATCTCAAAATGGTTGAAAGGATAAGGGTTTATCAAAAGGTTGACATACAGTAAGTGTAGGAGTAAACACACGTGACTAAAAGGTCAACATTTAAATTTGTTTTCAAGGCTACGTAACGACGAGGACTCAGGCGTAAAACTTTGCCCTCGGTCATCCAAGACCAAAGATGAATTGTCAGACCTTAAAAACACACCTAGTGAATGGACTACAAGTGAATATCCAAAAGATTTGTATTTCAGAAAAGAAAAAAAGCAAAATCCAGCAAAGACCTAGATTTGGCACCTTCAAATGCGTTGTCTATTAATTTTTTTCCTTTTAACCTCAGACACAATTTTTATTTTTCATAGATTCAGCTAAAAGAAATTGGAACCAACAGTGTTTCTGTGATAAGCGTCAAACAGAGTGTCTGAAGATCCAGTTTAAAGTTGGTCTCTTTGCTAAGTTGTCCATTTTGTTTAGCTTCAATCAGTCAGTCAAGTTTATGTGTATAGCTTATTTCAGCAACAAGGCAGTTTAAAGAACTTTACACCATAAAAACACAAAAATAAAAAGTAACAAAAACATACAGTCACCAATTTGAAAAACCAGGAACAAGCATTCAATTTTGCCGAGTGAATTCGTCAAAATCATCAACATGCATCAAATGTATTGGTCAGTTTTCCATTTATTATGGTTCAGAAGCAACTCGTAACAGTTGAGTTGCTTTTGAAAGGATTTCTGGAAGCTTGTTCCAGGTTTGTGGTGCACAGAAGCTGCTTCTCCATGTCTGGTTCTGGTTCTGGTTCTGGGGATGCAGAGCAGACCAGACCTTTATGATTTGATTTAGCTCGAGTAGCATAAGTAGCAAGCAACACTTCCTGGTTCCTGGTTTATTGTCCTTCACTTCAGTTTGTAGTACAAGTAAAAAAAATTTGTTTTTTTTGCTTTTTTACTTCTGGGACCTGGCAAAGCAAATTTGCTTGAAAAATTCATCGTTTTTGTTTTTGTAGGTTAGCTCTTCTTCACATTTGACTCTTCATATTTACCTCCAAAGCGTAGACTCCAACTTCAAAGTCCGACAAAATAACTTCTTCTACGTTTGTAAAATTGTGATTGTAGAGAATTAGTGGTGAGGGTGAATTTTACTATTCAAACAGATTCCATATGACTGGATACTTAGAGTTGTTTTATGTGAAATAGGGTTATTCACTGCAAAATGTCTTGAAACAATATCAGAAATAAATTTAGCCAATTTTCGTCATTAATCATATCATATAACCTTCAGCGGTTGTGAGTCTGCATCGACCAGGCAGAGATATTTCTGATGTTTTCATCCATCCATCCATGCATCCACCCTCCAACTTTGGTGCCCTCCATCAAGGTCAGAGCTCAGACTAGCTGCTGTTTGCGCTCGTCTTATTGGGTAGTTTCCAGAGTCAGGGTGGGCTTTTGCAGATGCGGACACGGGAGCCACGCAATCAGCAGTCGGCCTCTGCTCGTTCAATCGTTCAGCTTCCTGTATCCCCCTCAAAGTCACCGATTAATTGGTCCGATTGTCCAGTAGACTGGAAGAGAGGGAGCTGTGATTGTTTGTGTGGTCTGTTACCCTCTATGACTTCCTCTACTCTTCCAGTTTCTATATGCTGTGGAATCTGGAGTGGCAACCAAGTTCTGCAAAGGCGTAAATTCTTACAGCAGCAATGTTACGCCAAATGGCTCCACTTCTCTGTTAGAAAAATATCATAATGCATTAATTAGACAAAAAAAAAACAAGGATGATCATTGCTCGGCTTGAGGTGCCCGTCGTCTAGACAATGTCTAGACGTGATCGAGCAAGATCTCTCGGTCCGGTAATTGTCTTACTGGTGTCCAGCTTTACCAGTAATCTGTTTAAACGTGAGGCTCTTGTGGGCGGATAAAAGGTATGCGGTTCCCTTGATTTAGATCTTTTTTTTCTTCAGTCAGTATCACAGGAGGTGTGGAGGTAGAGGTAGCTGGCAGACGCAAACACGATTCTTCTTTTGATTTCCTCGGGGTGTGAGTACAGGGGAGGAGAGCGAGAGAAGAATACAAAATAAAAAGAGGCTGAAAGAAAGCATGTAAAATGGAAGAGTAAGACGAGATGAAAGGGGAGAAATCGCCGCGTAAATGCTGCGGAAGCCTTTTGGAGGGTGGAGCAGTGTCTTGATGTTTGTGTGTGCAAATCGGTAGGGAGAGGAGAGCGGTGGAAAAGTCGTGGCTAATTACGGCGTTAAGTGCTGCCGAGTGTCGTTTGGGAGTTCACCGAGCTGAATGCGCCAGTAAAGAAGCACAACATCTATTGTGGAGAGACATTAAGGTAACTCTTGCAGCATAAAACGTGTGAACCAAACTTTTTGTTCACACGCAGTTTATAAAAAAACCAATATATGACAGCTATATAATCTAATTGCTTCTAAAACGTCCTTTCAAATCGGACTGTGTGTTGCTGGTAGCAATGTTTATTCCACCTTCCCCAGATTTACGGCTTCTCAAACATTATTACCTGCAGTTACCTGGGAAAAGTAAAGGCTTCTCGGCGCCTGGGCTTGACCTTTCTCAGTCAAACTCACTGAGGGCTTTACAACTTCTCACTCTCGCTATCGCGGCGGCTGACGCGTCCGCTGTCAAGTAATGGCACGTCTTACTGAAAAACGATGTCCCCTGATAAGATTTTATGGCCAGTAAGCAAACGCGAGTGGCCTGAGTTTGCTCCTCTCAAAAGAAAAAAAAAAAAAAAGAGGAAATTGTTTCAGGTTCCCACAGAGTGGAGTTGGTTTGCTTTTAGGATTAAGGCTGTTGTCACACAATGCTGGAGACGGTAGGGAGCGGGGGGGACAGCGACGAATAAAAGACCCTAAAATAAAAGCAAACAGCATGATTTCCTCCACCTCGCCTCTCCTCTCTTATACATCATTTAACATGAAATGATCCTCTGCCTGTTCAATCACATCCACGAACTCGGTTTTATTGGCCTTAGTCAATATTTTATGTGTGAGAAGCTAATAATCATAAACCCATCAGATAAGATGTACGCGCACATTTGACTGTGAGACGTTGGGAATTACGTGAGGGTTTATCAAACATTTAGAACGAGAATAACTTTGGAGTATATTAGGTCGTTCAATGACCGTCATAATGACAGGCTTTTAGAAACAGCAGAGTAAAACCAGACTGGGTAGTACTGTCACGGTTTGATGGAAGAAAGAACCAGATCTGAAATGTTCTTTTCCAACTGGACACCATTCAATTGGTGCTAAAAACCAAAGTTAAATTAAGTCCTTGAATTGTAATTCCAAGTTGAAAATTTGGAAGTTTTCAAATTTCAGAAAGCATTTAAAATGCTTTCTGAAAGCAGTTTTTGATGTGGGATGCAGTTTGATTTTGTGTTCAATTTATACCCTGAAACTTGAACGTACAGTTTCTGACTGAGGAAAAACCAAACATGGAACCTGGGAGTTGGTAAAGTTGAGGGTTTGTCACCAATTCTCACCTCAAAATTCAACATGACTACCACTTAAAAAACTCAGGAAAACCAGCTGTTTATTTCTATGTCCACTAGCAATAAACCAGTTTCCAGCCACAGTATTGTTCAATTTCTGTTTAAGTGAACATCAGGCCAGAGTGCTTGGATGCATCACAGGGTTCTCACACAGTCTGGAAAAGTATGAATTTAGATTTGTATTGTTTCCAGATCCGTGTTACTAAGGAAAACTAAAACATATGGCATAGAAAAATGTTTGGATTTCCTGACTTTCATCCATCTGTCCATCCAATTTGAAAATGAAGGTACAGAAGTTGGCTTGTTAGATTGCCAGTTGCTTTCCACTTGCTTTCACACCAGTCCTGTTTAGTCCGTTTTAGTCATACTTCTGTCTGTATGCCTAGAAAGTCCGCTTTGTTTGAAGAGGTGTGAATGCGCAATCAAACACTGATGGGGAGCAAAAGAAGTGAACCGCGGTCCACCTACAATCCTCGGTCTTTGTTGGGTCGAAGTGAACTCTGGCACGGTTTGAATGCAAACCACCAAGCGCACTGGAGATCGCTTCAAAAGCAGGAAGCGGATATAGTGCAGGGCATTCCGGGTAAATATAACCAAACAAATATGCGTGTCGAGCGCAAGCAGGAGAAATGGCTCATTGTCTTTTACCAAAGACAAAAAGAGAAATTCTTCAACTGCTAAAGTCTGACGCTGCTTCTTTTTGGTTTATATTTTACAAAGAAGGAAGTTGCGTTCATGTCTTCTTCTGAGGTTTTCGTGACGTTTCCTTAAGTGGTTCTTGGTGCAGCTCCACCACAGGCGGAGGAGGGAACAGGATTTTCAAAGGGTTTTTATTGTTTGACACAAAGCAGAGTGAAAATGAACCACAGCAGCTGAAAATGTAACAAATGTTGCAGTTTTTGTCCTGAATTGAACCGAGTCGAAGGGACTTTCACGTGTGAAAACAACCTTAAGCTCAGTCAACCACAAATGTAACTTCCATCTTCAGTGGTAAATGAAACACAACACAAGCAGTCAGTCCACTTATCTTTTTGACTACATTGTACATACTAGCTCTGAATCATAGCTCAGTTTACAAAGGTTAAATTGCTTTATATTTACCCTGTAAATAGTTGATACCAACATCTCTGCCACTATAAGTTGTGGCAGAGCATAGATGTATGTTAGCTCCCCCTCCCCTCTCTCCTGCCTCTTTTCACTCTCCTCTGTCTTCCCTCTCGCCGTTTGCTTGTTTTTGACTGTCTGTGATAACATCGGGTGGAACTGCCAGCACGTTTTGAAGCCAAATTATTGTTCCCTCTCCTCCTTGTTACTTTAAGTTTCCCATGCATCCCTTCGGCTGGTGTATCCGTCCGTCTGCCGGCTACATGTGGGCATGTTTGCATGACCAAAGACATGCAAAGTCTAGCCCCGACCATTACAATATGCCTTGTGTGCAGAATTTACATGAAATACATATTCATTCATGACAAGCATCTGCACGAAATATCCTTGGTACTCCACCCCCCACTTCATGTGCCTTCACTTAGTCTCTCGGCTTCCCTCAAGAAAGTCTCTAAATATTAAAAAATAAAATAAAATAAAATAAAATATATATATATATATATATATTGCTTTGCAACAACTTATTTGCTGTATTTAATGCACAAATGCACATGGATACATTCATACAATCTGGTGCTTAAAAAGAACAGAAGAAAAAAAAAAATGGTTTCATTTCATTTGCTTGACTGAGGGAGTGCTAGTGGGAGGGGAATGTATCTTTAGCTCCTATGTTATAATTGTGGCACACTAATGATGTAGACACATTCTCACTGTCTGTTTACAGGAAGCACTCTTCTTTAATTTGTGACTGGTGCGAATGCCAAATGCCTATATCTAATTACTGGTGGTTGCTAAAAGATACTGTTTACACACCCTCTGTAGCCTTCTCCATGTCTCTTGTGTGTCAGAGGGGAGAGATTAGCAAAAGAATGCTTGAATGCATTAGAAGATTTTCTCTTTTTTTCTTTTTCCTTTGATTTTCACTTAGCGTTACATAACAAGACATCCTGTTACGCTGACGATCTGTCCTGGAACTCAAAAGGCATTGTCGCGTGGTGCGTCTTGAAGTTGATCTGAAAACGTATGACCTGACAGCGCCGGCTCGGGCTCAAGTTCTGTACACGGCACTGCAATTCGCTCAATTGTAGTGCAGCCGTGTCCCAAAGGAACACGCGGGTTTCGTCAAATTACTAGATATCGCTGCGTTTAGAAGTAAATTCTGCAGCTCGGATTTGCAAATGTAAGCACTTTGAAGCGTGGTGAGGCACTCGTCATGCAAACCAATGTGGCAGACAAGGACAAAACAAAACAAAAAATGGTATACCCTTTCACTGATGCAGTCGAGCATGTGGGTGTTTGGATGAAAAATCACAACAGCAAAATAAAAAAGTGACAAATTTGGAATGGTCACCAGTTTGGGCTCCTTGTTCTGCTCTGTTTTTAGCTCCAAATTAACTGGAGTCACATGTCAACTCCTGTGCTTGGTAGTGTACAGTACACACATCCTGAATAATGCAAAGATAAGCTGTCGAAGAAAGACAATGCCCTAATAGTAGCAGTACGGGCTCTAAGGGAATCTGACAGTAAAATCACAGCAGCTCTTCGCTGATGTGTCACAACACATTATGAATGGTCCAGAAAATGACCTTAAACTCTCTCTCTCTCTCTCTCTCTCTCTCTCTCTCTCTCTCTCGCTCATTCCTCCTGACTTTGCACTCCTGTCACTGCCGACTGCATCTTCCTCCTCCTCACTGGAAACCGAGCCGAGCTCAGGGCCCAAGAGGCCTCTGATCAGATTCATGTTAAGGTGTCACTGATGTCTAAATACAGTATTATTATAGAAAACCTGAGTTGGATGACTCAGACAATGTCTTGTCCTGACTGTATATATATTACTGTATATATTTGAGTTTAAATGAGTATTTGTTTTTACCTATTAAGTGGTATAATATGCATTTTTTCTATTATATGGGTCAAAATAGAACAATAACTAACATCAGATTGGCGAATTGGGGCAATCACCTCTGCCAATTGTCGACAGTCACATATAAGACATAAACTGTTTATTGCATTTTTATATGTAAAAAGATGAGATGAAATTTATACAAATTTAGTTATTAGCTCATCAATTGACCATGAGCATTAATAACACAAGTCTAAAGCTAAACTACTGTTAAAAGATGCTTTTTAGATATGAGACTGAAAATAATTTGGTTAATATCATTCAGTTTAATTCAGTTCATTTTAATACTATACTGATACTTTATTTATCCCAAGGGGAAATTAAATATTATTGCAACTAATTTAATGAAAGCGTTATTGTGGATGTGGGCAGGAAGGATCTCCTGTAGCAGCCTGCGTTGCAGTGAATTTGAAGAAGCCTCCGACTGAAGACAGTCTTGTGAATATAATGGTGAATAGGATTGTTGATATTTTTCTTGATTTTATGTATTTACAAAAAACGACATGTTTGTATGTGGATTACAGCTTTATATGCACCGGGAGGATACAAGATAGAAGGAACAGGTGAGATAAATAAATTGAATGTGTAGCAGCTGCGTGAAAGCAAAAAGAGAGACAATAAGGGAGTCTTACTTGTCAAGGTTACACCAAAAGTGTGTAGCAACAGGTGGGGGAGGGGTAATGTCATATCAATATATTCCCGATACAGGTAGAGAAAATTCTGGTGTTTATGTTTGTTTTGTTTTTTTTGTCTAATAAAAAGAGCTTTAAACAGAAAGAATCCATAGCTGGAACCGAACCATGCTTAGTTTGACGCAACAGCACACACACCAACACACACACACACACACAGAGCATTGCCCACACACACATCCACAGAGAGGCTATGTTTATTTAGCCTTTTGATAAAGAGATTAGTCTCATCATCCCACTCTTTCAAGCTAGCAAAGGGGGTCCATGTTCAGGAAATCCTAGCTTTCCTGATACAAACTCCTGTTAGGGAACAGCAGCTTAAGGAAATACTTATGATAAGCCATTCACACTATAACTCTTAAATGATAAAATAGGCAGATTCTATTTTTAAGAGAGGGGGAAAATAGTTAAAGTGGGGTACTGAGAGTTGACAAAAGATAAACACAAAAAAGTTAGAGGGGGTTGTTGTAAGGAGGAGGGTGGCGTTTCTTTATTATTAACTCAGAGGTTGGAGTCCAGCTTAAAGCTACAAACAGCGAAGTGCTAATTTTAGCCTCCAAAGAGGATAAGGATAAATAGCCTGCTGCCAGTTTGCCATATGGTCTCCTGCCGATTATATTGTGTCAGGAATATTTTCAGCCTCGCCGCCACCCTTACACACACAAACATTCAGCCATACACCTATGGCCACAAGGGTTGTTTTTGCGTTTTTGATGTCACGAATATTAGATGAAGCATACGAGGTAAAGAAATTTGGTTTTATTTCATACCCCGAATCTCTCGATAAGAACATCAAGATGCTGAAACCAGATGGTTCAGCCCTTTCTTTATCCATTACTGGAGCTTCCAGCTGCAAGCTAACATTTGGCCTCTTCTGTAATCTTACGCAAGTTGGTTTATATTCTCACTTGTAAATATGAACCTTGCAGAAGAATAGAAAATGAGTCTCTCTCTCTCTCGACCGGCACACATGCATATGTTCACATGTAAATGCAACACACACACTCTCACAGCTACTCTCCATTATTCTCTCACTCTCTCCCTCAAATTGAAATAATTCAATTTATAGACACAGTTCCAGACCTCCCTGGCTAAGAGCATTATGCATGGAGCCCCCCCCATCACACTCCTCCACCCCCCAACCGCTCTCCTTTTTCCGAACAAAAGACGGGGGAGAATTTACCAGCCAGCTCTCCAAACGCTACCAACACAAAGCCAATTTCATGCCAGGAAAACACCAGCAGAAGTGCCATATTTGGTCACAACCTTCATCCCGGCGGATTTTTATTCCTCATTGATATGGGTTGGATGCTACTTATGTTACTGTTTTATAACCCTTGCATGGCCCTGCCTTGCTGTTTACTGGGCATGTGCCAGTGTGACTTTCTCATGGGTTGATATCTTTTGAGTGAAAATACCTCATTATCACAGCACAAATGTTGTAATGAAAAGAAAAATACAGAACAAGGTCAAATTTCTTTTATTCAAACAGCCAAACAACATTATGTGTTACTGCTTCTAAAAGAACAGCATGTTGATTGCTGGGATTGTTGTAATGTTATCTTGCTTTACACATTTACCGAATTTAGTGGTTGTTTCCAAGTCCTTTCTCTGGAAAATAGTGTCTGTTTTACTGTTTAAGTCATTATAGAGCAAAAATTATAATAAGCTAATTAAAATTAGTCAAGTTATCTGTTCTGGTTGCTCGCCTGCAGTCAACTTAAAAGACTTGCTGGCCAACTTAAGACCTGGGTGGGCAGAGCTATGGGTGTGTTTTTTAACCATAAATATTTCCAACAACTGGATTTGTGTAAGAGTGTCTTGGGTTGGCAATATTAGGGTTGTAATTTTTTACACTTGTAAATATGAACCTTGCAGAAGAATAGAAAATGCTTCCGTTGGCATCTGCAGGCCATCACTTTCACTGTGCACTAGAGCGGTTTGTAAACAGGTATGACGTTTCAGGCATAAGAGTCTGTTCCTCTAAGCCAGAAAAGGATGGATTCTCCCTCTGGGTTTCTGCCCAAAGTGGAGGAGTTAAAGCATCCTGGTTATCTCGTTTGGGAGGAATTACCGGGTGGGGGGAGCAGATGGATAGATGGATTGGGTTCTTGTCCGAACTCATGTGGGCACTTCTCCACTCTGTAGTAGTGAAGAAAGAGCTTAGCTAAAAAGAGGTCTCAATTTAATGGTTTGTCGAAGTTCTGACTATCACGTCTGATCATGAGATATGGTTAATGACTCAAAGAATGATACCCTGGAGTTAAGGGGATGGCATGCACTTCCTCTGCAGGGTGGCTAGTCTTAGACTTATCGATTACATGGAGAGCCCTTATTGCTTCTCCATATTGAAAGGAGTCTGGTGAAGGTGGTTCACTCATCTGATCAGGATACCTCCTCAACATCTTCCATGTGAGGTTTTCCTCGCATGCCCAGAAAACACTGAAGGGACTGTGTGGCCCCTCTTACTTGGGAAATCATTGGGAAACCCCATAGTGATCTGGTGTAGACCAGTAGGCAGAGAAATGTCTGTTCTCTTTCTGGAACCTGTTACTCTTAAAACCAGATCTTGAATAAACGTACAATCGGTGGTTGAATTTGTTTTTCTTGTGTGTAAAGGAAAAGTGAAACACCAACAGTGCACTGAAACAAGTTGGGTGGATGCCTCTCTGCATCACTTAATGTCCCCGTACAGCTGGAGAAAACTCTGGTCACTTCCTCTGCCACCTCATTAAAAGAACATTAAAGTGTGTCCCGAAACTGGTTTTCAAAACCTTGCTGTACTCAAACAAGGCGCAAGGTTCTGCATTCGTAGTTTTTGCTCTCTGCAGCAACGCATGTGCCAGGTTGCTCATGGTCATTTGAGTGTGTGCCATTACGTTTGTAAGAAACATAAAGATGCAAAAGAGCCACGACTGAAATGTCGTGCTGTGCGCTGAGGTAATGTGGACTGCAGTAAGTTGGAGGTAAAGAGTTGCTTAATGCAAGTCTTCTGGTTTAAAGCTTGACCCAGGGCTGACCCAGACCAAACATGCTGTCCCCAGAGGCCCCCTCCCATTGGTCCCTTTGACATGGATACCTGCAAGAGGGATTCGGCCGAAAGATAAAGACCTCGGTGAACCTTTTTAAGAGTTTAGGGAGGGAGAAGGCGGAAAGAGAGAAAGAGAGAGAGAGAGAGAGAGAGACAGATAACAAATACCTGTAGATAAACACAACAGTAAGCTGGGCTGGAGGGCAAGCTTGGGCGTTTACTTTGTGTGTTTGCAGAGCGACACAAAGCTTGCCACTTGCGGTGCACACACTTGTGAACACCCATACATTGGGATGTAACCCGATCGTCCCTTCTTGCTCCGGGCCAATGAAACCTAAAGAGATGAGCAGGTAGTGGTGGCAGAGATCCCAACCGGTGATAACCTTTGGACTAAAGGCCTGAATGGTGTCGTTAAACACACATTCAAAACACATATATACTTATATATATATTTATGTGTGTGCACCAGCTTCCAGGGGGAACCTTGGAGTGTTTGTTGCATTGAGATTCTCTTCAGCAGAAGGGAGGTCATACTCTTCCAGGAAGTCACCCTCCAGAGAGGGCTGCCTCTTTCAGGAAGTGACTCGGTGGGAATGTGTGGCAGGAGCACCAGCATCCATGGGGGGCATATCACTTCTGTCCACACGGGCCCATGCTCCACAGGAAACGGGTCGCTGTAAACCCACTCACTTCCTCTTCCTCTGCTTCTGTCCTAAAAGCCTTATCAGGGCGGCGTATGGGTCGGCTGATAGGACTCCTAATCCTCCGCATCCATGCAACACCGCATCCTGTACCTATCAAGGCCATGACAAGCAGGCGTTTGTGGGGGGGGAGCAGCGACACAGTGTTCTTTTTTTGGGTTGTGGGTTGGCGGAGGGTTTATTATTCAACGAAAAAGGAGTTTGAATATTTTTAGACAAACGCGTAAAGGTGCTTAATAACATATCTTATGACATTGAATGCCCTAAACCCCTGAAATGTAAATCCAACCAAACAAGTGGGTTGGCGTCTCAGACACAGGGACTTAAATTGTTTTTTTCTAACCAGTCTTTTCCTAACATCCAACTTGTTAGCACAGACCATATTAGACTAAATACAAAAATCTTCTGTTATTCCATAACAGCCATCTGGATGCTAATGCACTATTATTAGTGTATGCCACAGCAGTGTTAGCGTGCCTGTATTATCTGAGTGCAGGTCTCAGTTTGGCCAGCACTGATAAGCTAGCAGTGGGAAAAGCCGTGTGTGCTGAAATTGTTTGTCAAAGGTTGTATCAGACGTGACCTTACACTGTAGAAAGTTGCAAAAATGAGCATCGAAAGAGTTCTGAATCATTTTAAGGGAGATTCTGTTAAAAGGTAATATTTTTCTGGCTGCAGATAGCTCCCTTGCCATCTTCAGTCGCCACTGTTTTATGATTCTTTGGTTATTAACCGAGAAACCATGGTTGTTTACACTCTAAATTAAGGCAGGAGGTGTTTCCACAGTCAATGAGCTTCCTGTGCCAAACACATAGTGAGAAGTGAATATCAGAGTAACCACCTGATATAAAAGTAAGGGGGGAGCAAAGGCTGCAAAATTAGCGTTTTTAAACCACTTAAATATTTTTGCTTTTTGCACCACTAAAATTAGACGGTTCACGGCCTTCAGCGCAAACATAAAAGTGTGATTACTGAGAGCACAGACTGGTTGCTGGGAATGACATTTGCACTGAATTTTTAGTGCCTTATAATGGTAGTTTTATCTTGAATAAGTTAGCGGTTTGAAAATTATTTAAGAAAACGTTGCTTTGGGGACAAGAAATGTTGTATTTCATTCAACTCATGTTGACTTTAAACTGCCTGAACTTAGTTTGGAGAGCTTGAAGAATGGCAATGTATTTACTACATCTGTAGAGGGATGTTTCCTCTACAGATGTGTTTTTTGAAAACATACATTGCCGTATTAGTAGATATTAACTGCACTTTCACAGGGGACCATTTTGATGTCTCTTTAAAGTGTTTCCCCTCTACTTTTATCTATTGAATTTTGGTCCAAAGTGAAGTCAAACAGGATATTTTTCCTTTAGATTAGCTGAAGTTTCCTTCTCTTTGTCCCACATCTACATTCAAGGACTTTGGAATGCCCTTCAGCACTTCAGCTGACTTTTGGAAAGAACTGTGGTGCCATTGTGCTGTTAAGTGCTTTTACCTTTTGTTATAGTCCTTGTCCTCCACTGCCATCCCCTCCCCCCTTCCCGTCCTTCTTCCATGGTCCATTTTCCCCTTTCTATCTGTTTGCCGTGTGTTAAGCTGGACCGCAGCTTGGTGTGCTGTAGGTGTCAAAAGCCCTCTGAGAGGCTTCAAAACAATCGAGAGCGAGAGTTAAGAGTGAGACGGCTGCAAAAGAGGCACGCTCTTCCACAGTTTCCGTGTTTTAGCCTTTGTGTCGGAGGCGAAAAAGCTCTGCGCCGCTCTCACCGGCGCTGCTATTTGAACTACAACTCTGGCCTTCTGTCTCCAGTTTAGGGAAAAAAGGGGAAAGAAAACAGCAGCACAAAGACAGGAGAGGAAAAAATCAATAGCTACACAAGAAAAAGTGCTGCACATGAAAGGCTGAATTCATTGCCCTGCACTTTCATTTCAGGGTTGCGGTGTGCGTCTCCTTCTACCTCGCTCTTTCTTTCCCAGCTGATCCGGGAGCGGGAACACTACACGAGGCGGTCAATGCGGATGTGTGTTTTGTGTTTGCGAACGCCGAGGCTTGCTGCAGTTTAATGTCGTGTCGGTGCCCTGCGCTCGAGGCAGTTTCCAGCGTGTCAGGCAGCCTGTGGTGATGACCCTTTTCGGGAAAATGGCACAGAGGGAGCAGTCACATTTACACTGACATTTTTGCCATCACCTATGGCTATGTCAACAGGCCTGATCCCTCCACCCCCTCCTGCTTCCATAGCCAGTGGATGAGCCCCAGCACAAACAGACAGCAGCATAAGAACTTATTTCACTGGGAGAACTGCCCTAATAGAGTAATGAACATCCCGTAAGATGAGGTCTATAAAGAGTCCAATGGGTCAGACTTTAGGCTGTCAGTACACTACCAACACAAGTAGAATAGAATAGACTAAGTCTTTACTATGCCCCAGTTAAGATATTCACAGTATAGCAGCACCAACACGGAAACAGAACAATCAATATGGATACATTAGAACCCAATTACAAAATAAAACTAAAATACATCCTCTGTTGATACAATAAATAGAATATGTCCCACATTATACCATAAGTCTTAACCTATTTGTTAAAGCTGTCACCACTATCTAACAGTATAATATTAGACAGATAATATGTGACATGATCACTGGCTCACTTCCTGCCAGTGCTATTATTGTCTCCTGAAGAAATGCAACGCTCCCGACCTAACAACAACCAATCAGAGTCAGGAGGAGGGTCCTAGCGCTGTCAATCAATGACACTCAGAGTGCTAATGGCGGAGAGACAACTTACCATTACAGGAAAACTGTTAATCCAGCATCGTCGGTGGCCATGATGATGGATGGTGACTAGCCTTAGCATTTGTGTCAGGCTGTGCTGTGCTGAAATAGCTGTAGCAATGGGGAGGGTTTGGGCACGAGCATGATTGACAGCGCTAAGACCCTCCTCCTGACTCTGATTGGTTGTTTCTGACTGTAGCAGGGAATGTGAGGAGGTGATTTTTTTTTTAATATATTTTACACATTATCTGTCTTATACTGTCTCAATATAATGATCATTTTTAACAAATATGTAAAAAAAAAAACATTTCTTTTTTAATAAAAGGTGCAGCTTTAAATTATGTCTCTTCTGTTTGACTTTTGTTTTTATATTTGTGCAGAAAAAAGCCTATGAATGAGATTTTGCACAAAAACTGAATTTCATTACTGCTCATATAAGATCATAAATATGTACAACTTCCTCTATTTTAACTGGAACATAAGGTTGTGTAAAAAAAAAAAACTATAACCTTTATTGCAATATCATAATCAGATGCACATCTTATCACACTTACTAACACAGAGTTGAGCCCCCATACACTTTTGCTTGTCACAGTTCCAGGTACTTTAAACTTTCGAATCATTGCTCAGTCTTGGCAAGTTTGGGAGAGTATTTATGTTCCTGTTGTCAAAACATCTGATTTGCCTGAATGGAATTTTCTGCTGTCTTTCCTATTTTGATGAGAGCAGTAGGGTCGTTTGTCATGCCTTGAGTATTTTACAATAAGAAAACTTTGTGACATGGTTATTTTTGAGCAAATCCTTCATATTTATTAACAGCTTTCTATGGTTTTGTTACATTGTTTATGCTGAACATGTGAAATTCTTGCACTAAGAGTGTAGCTGGTGGACTTCATCAACCTTCCTGCAAGATAAATGTTGCTTCTTTACACTTTTAAACATATGGGTAAGTTGAGACAAGTCATCTTCTTGTGTCCGCTCCCTAGCTTTTGCTCTCTAGTCTCTTACCGTTTTGAAAGTGATCCTGGTTTTTCATGTCACTTTGATATTTCATAGTCCTTTATTAGGGGTGTCACCGGGGGAACAGAGTGTTCACAAACAACAACACACCCAATCGGCTCCCACAAATCTTTGATTTCTACGCCAACTTTTTTTTAATGCACATGTTTTTTTTATTTTTATTATTATTCTTTTTTGTTGCAACTTGAAGACATTCCTCTTATCTGACTTCCTAATTTCCTCAATCAGATCACCACAGCAGAAATAATTGCCCCAAACTTGGCTCAGATTCTCACAATAACAAGACTCCAGTGTGCCTTAATGACAAATAATGCCTGAAGATGACTCACCAGTTGCATTCGGTATTGAATCTGTCAGCGCCCATCCACAAAACTGTCATCATTCAAGGACGGGTTGCTTTGTTCTTGCTAAGCGCTCTTTATTCATTGTAATTGCTTTAATGGAATTGTCTTTGATTACAGGAAGCAATTACTTCAGTTTGCTCTTCGTTGTTTACCTGGCTAGCTCTTTTTTTTTTTTTTAACAACAAGAGGAGCTTTCTTTCTTTCTATCTTTCTTTTCGTAGTCGGTGGAATTTCTGCAAAGATCAGTTGTTTCTTCTTTTTTGTCTCCAGAGTCACATGATCCAAACAAAGTGGCTGAAGTTTGAGGTGAACATCTAAAACGAGCTAAGACCTTCTGGCAAAGGCAGGAAGGGAAGTCTAGACTAGCCATATTGTTTTCCTGACAGTGCATGTCATTATCCGCAGAGCACTCGTGGGGATTGCTTTCCATCTCTCCTCCAAGCCGGGAAGGAAAAAAGAAAAAAAAAAAAGGGGGGGGAGCAAAGCAGCATTGGTCACAGAGAGTGTTTTGTATTGAAGCAAACGTCTGTGTGTGTTGGTTTTGAACACTTTTATAGTCATTGTTGGAAAGTTGCCTCGTGGATGAGTTTGGGAAGCAAGAGGGACATGTGAGGAAAAAGTCTTCTTTGGTGCACCGAATGGGCCTTTCCTGTTTGAGTGCAAGGAATGCCTGCATGTTCAGAATGTTTGGAGGTGGGAGGGACCCCTAGAGTCATGGAAAGGGAGCCCCCCACCCTCTCCCAAGGCCTGAAACCCCTTCCCCCCTTGTTGAACTCCCCCTCAGCAAGTCTCGAGCTTATGAATGGTCTGAGTACAATAAGCGCCACTTTTTTCTGCACTCCCTCCCTCTCGCAGGCCCTTCTTTACCCCTCTGAGGATTTCTGGGAATGTAATGTATGTGTGTTTGTGTGTGAGTCCCAGAAAGAGGAAAAAAAAAAAAATAGAGTGAGATGGCGAGCACTTTAGTGAATGTACATCAGCAAGAGTGCGCGCGCGTGCTCCGTCCATCATGCTCGGAGTGTTCGTGTGTGTGTGCATGAATTTCTCGCCTGCCAATATGAGACGTGTGTATCCCATGTGGAAAAGGATAACAGGCCCCTGAGGCCTGGGTCTTTCCCGAGCAGCCAATCCAGGGTCATGTGAGCTTTCTGGGGTGTGAATCTCAATGAGTGGCCAATGAAAGATCAGCTGCAGGTCACTTGGACTCCATCAAAGACTCGCTCTTTTCTCTTTGATCGGAAAAACCTTTGGAATAACGACGCCCCTATAAAGTCGAAAGACTTGTCTCCACTTCTTCTCCTCGCGGTTCATCCACAGCCAATAAAACCTCGCAAAAACATCTCACGAGAAACGCTTAGCCATCTGTGAATGACTCCTAAAACAGTGTCCCGCTCATGACATCTGGTACAGAGCTGGTAGTCATAAGCTTTACTCCTCATCGCGGCGAGGTTTCTAGAAGAAACCTTATTAGAAAGCTAAATGTCATACATCTCCTTCATTGCGCTGGAAGCGACAAGATCGCAGTTCGCAGATGAGTGAATTGCACGTCCTTGGCTGTTAATTTGCCAGGCAGCAGAAAAATGGCTGACACCTTCCTCGTGGCACGTGTGCCCATGTGCAGGGGGCAGGTAGTGCCAACGACGCTCTTATTCTGAGAGATGGTTCATAATCAGATCATAACAGATTAGCCTAGATACAGCATGATAATGTCAGAGTGCGCCTTGAGAAAGAGAGATGCACGGGGTGATAACAGCGCGACAGGGAGACAATAAAACAGAGGCGAGTGGCGCCGTTTGCACTCGCCAGATGAAACCCTAATGAGAGTGGACACAGGAAAATGTTAGCTTTTGTATTATTTTATCACAAGATATCATTAACTGCTGTTTGATTTACAGTATGGAAACCTTGCATAGAGAAAATTCTTAACTCTACATCAAGGATGTTGTGCAAATTTTCTAGATTCGAAGGAGTAATCATTTTGGAGAGTTAATTAGTTGTCCCTGAGGCTGAAGCTAACAGCTAGCCCTGGAGGGACCACAACCACAGTGTAGTTCTGAAACAACTCCAATATGAAAATCATCACAGTGGGGTGCCGACTAAGTTTTAGGATGCTGTAAAAGATCTTCATTTAGTCATTGCGGCTACGATTATTTCCCATGAGAACGGGGTTTTGCCTCTCGTAGTCTTCCTGTGTGAAATGTGCTGAAAGGAATGCCTGTTTCCAGTCAGAGCAACTGGCCTACGTAAAGGTAACAGTATAAAAAGCAAAAACCTCATAGTGGATTTTATGAATGCTGTTTTATTGATTTTTACACCGCCTAAAATTAGGTTTGATAACGTATGTAAGTTTCGCAAGACAAACTGTGTACAATGCAGACACACAATCTTACAAAGTATTTTTTTGCCCCGCTTTTTCTTCTGATATCTTACTATAATTTAAATAAGGCTAAGCTATTAGCTAAGCTAACCTTTTACTTACTAATATAGGAGCTTGTTATAGGTCAATGATTCCTTAATATTGATGAAAAAGCAGCAGTTCCTCTGGCAGATTATTTCACTTAGTACAAGGCATTTTTCTCATTTTGTAAGTAACATAATCTGCCAGTGGAACTGGAGCTTTTTCATCAATATTAAGGATTTATTGACTTAAAACAAACTCCTATATCTTGCCAAAGGATTTTTGTAAGTTTGTTTTGCCTTATTTCAAGTGCACTAAGATATTTGCACTGGAAACTAGGCAGAAATACTTTGAAAAAATGTTGTGTTTTTGTGATGTTGAGTGAACAACATCACTGTTGAGTGATGTTGTTCTCAGAGACGGAAGCAAGCTAAACCCTTCACTCCACATCAAAAAACATAAAAAAAAATTTAATAAAAAAAAAAGCTTAAGTGAGGCATCTTCTGAACAATGAAAACATAAATGCTGCCAAGGCAGAAAATCTATTAGAAGGCCATAAAAAACCCATAATGATGTTCACTTTTACTACATTACAACCCTTTCGAGGCAAACAGTAACACAATATTCCACAGTATTTTTTAGGATGGCTTAACAGCATTACCAAATTGACATGACCCAACTATAATGCCTTACTTATCTATTATATGTCCCCTGACTGGAAGTATTTCAGTTCAATTCAAAAATACTAAACTCCATTTCCACGCTTCGTTTTCACACTGGTTCGTTCACCACCCCTCACATCAGTCTCATGTGTAAGTTATCATTGGCCCACAGCATAAAGTGACGACCGTTTAAAGGCTCAGCGCCGTTTGAATAAACTTCTTTGAGAATGGAGTTGTTTGACAGTAGCTTTGGTCCCTCTGAGACTATCAGAGACCAACTAATCTGGATTTAGAGCGAATGAGGACAACAAGAGAGTTTATACACTCGGGTAAGAGAGTGCTTTGCTCCAAACTGTTTTAACCACTTCTTTAAACCCAAAACGTCGAGCTAGCAGATGGAGTGGAGGAGGAGACATGACAGTAATGAAGTAGAAAGAAGGGGGGGGGGATTGAGAAGAACACAGAAAACAACCAATTGAAGCTGAATACAGAAGAATGCATCGACTTAGCTAATGCTAACAAGCCTTGTAATGAACGAAGGAAGCAAAGCAAATTTTTTACATCATTGTCTCTTCGCTCACAGTAAACATGGCTGGGATTGTGTCTGAGTGTGTATTTTTGTATACACCCTGTGAGGGGACTGATAAAATATTCCTTCCCTTGGTTGGCCCCGGGGCATTTCAACTGCCCCTGGCTCCTTCCAGTCAGTGGCCTGCTCCTAATTGCTGCATACACGCACACATACACACTCCTGCATGCATGCAGACCCTCTGTGGTTGGAAACACACATTCATGGGGAAAGGCAGAAGGATGCACGCACATACAGACGACTGCACATCTATGCATGCATACATTCTTCACAGACAAACATGCACTCCCGCCTCTCTGCATTGATTCCCTCCCTCCCCTCCATCCCGTTACCCCCCCACCCCCTGTTGGCCCCTCGCCCCCCCTCTCGGTCCCTCCTCTAACTAGTTGCGAAGACGTTGTCATGGCCGATCATGTGGGGCAGGCCCAGAGCTGTGCCTGTGGCTTTTTCTTGTGTGGAGACTGCAGCTTGCTAGGTTAGCTTCCCCACGCTGAGTGCATGCAGCCCAGGGTTACAGCCTGCTGAGGCCCTTAGTAAGGCTGGCAGACTGTGCATGGAGAGTAACTGACTGTTTTATTGAATGAGCTGCTCATCAGCTGCCTGGCTAGCTTTCTGACCCAACTGAACGACTGTTAAAAAGGGACTGTAACACAGCGGGCCGACCGAACATCTCAAAGACTATTTTACTGTTTTGTTTATTTTTTTCATGAGAAATGTAAATAAGTAAAAAAAAATAAAATAAAATGTCTGTTCATTCAAGCATAACATTGATTGGTTCTTGTGCGATGATTCATTCAGCTCAGAAGACGAGATCTACTGAGCTCAAAGGAGCGAAACAAGATTTGTGGAATATTTAGAAACAGACTTAAAACTTCATAATTCTATTATTTAGACAAATAGAAACAGTGTTTTATTATTTTACTCATTATAAAACCCTGGAAAAGTCTCTTATTTCAGTTCTAACGAGGAACATTGAGGGAAATTCCCACCTTAGCACTGTTAGCAGCTAACAGTTCACAGTGCTTACAGATCGTTTGTATTGGTCTCTAACAGTCTCTTCTTTAGCAAGGTTAGCAAAATGTCGCCACGGCTAAACATTAAAACGTGGTGGAGACATCTGAGGCGCTTTTGGAACTGAGTGTCGCCAAATAGTTTTCTTTGTAGTCGACTCCGTCAACCTAACAGAGAAGAACTCCCTTTTATGCTTCACCAAAATAAAAGTCTCGAACGTTATTCTGTGATTTCTGCTGGTCACTTTCTGGATAATCGCTTAGACTTACTTCACCAGATGAAGTCTTGCTTCCTCCAACTGGATAGTGTTTAATTATTGCGTCGTACATTACTATGAATAATAGTATTAGATTAGATAATTGATCTGGTCTACTGAGCATGCCCAGTTTAAGCTTAGAGTGTACGAGTGTAAAAAAACCGTCATTGATCACGACACTAACAAGTCTTTGCATATTCATTAAGAAGCAGACACTCTCTGATATTCTGGCATTTCTTCACATTATCTTCCTTCTTATTCCGTATGATGTATTCAAGATGAACTGGGGACATGATTTGACGAGCATTAAAGTAATGAAGTCTGCTTCGCAGCCGTGTGTTGCATCAAAACTAGTTTTAAGCTGATTCAAAACAATAATCTGCTAAAACCAAGTTGTAAATACTCTTGTTATTTTATTGTCCAGAATCATGACTGTCACCTTGTGTTAGTTGTTTTTATCAGTTGTATTTAGTTTGGGGGAGGCTTTCCGTATAGGTGTTTTTTTTTCTTTCTGTCTTAGGTGTCAGATCGAGATAAATAATGCCCGAGAAACAACAACGGACTGCTCCTCGTTGTTTTTCTTTCCTCATCTGATTAACTCCCCTGCACCGTTTCCTACTCATTATTTTCTCCCCCTTCGTTGCCTCCATGAGTGCCTTGAGTTTGCACGTTTCGCTCCCGTTTCCCTCCATCTCCATCCCCATCCTTTCTTGCGCCGTTTCACCCTTTATCTTGTCTTTTTTTTCCGCTCCGTTGTGTAGCCTCTGTCTGCTTGACAGGCTGCTGTAGCACCGTTGACATTTCCTCGGCATGGCTGCCGAAACAACAGCTTCAGCACCTTTCCAGGCTCAGCCCTTTTCTCTTCTCCATGACTTCCCTCGTGCTCAGAGGTAGAGAAAAAGCAGAAATTAGCCCCAGACCTGGCGGAGGTGATTGGTATCAAATTGCACTGAAAATGGAAATGCCAATAAAACCGATGGCCTTCTGCCTCTTTCTTCCCTTCTAGGTAAAGTAAATGTACACTTCTAAGTCTGACCTATGGATGCTTGCTCGCCTTCTAGGGAAAGTAGGAGTCCATAGGTCAGACTTAGAAGTGTAAGGGATAGGAATGTGTTAGCAATTCCCTCTGTTTTGGGTTGCAGGTGATAAAACTGGGGGAAAAAGAAGGAAAATGTTGATAGTGAGCGATTTTTTGTTGTTGTTGTATTTTCTAAACATTCGCCTTCTTTCCTTTCTTCTCATCGTACCTCACCTTCTTCCCTTAGCTTTGGCGCTCGTTCGATCCCGCTCCAAGGCGGTTCTCCGGCCGTTTGCTTCTGTTTTCTCAACTCGCATGGGACGAGCCCCTGGGTTTGTTATTGTAGGCTTTGCTGAACATGAGCCGGTCTTTACGACGGATTGAAAGCATTTGCTTCCAATGAAAATCTGGTCTTAGATTACAGGGCCCCGACTCGGCTCACCCGTCTTTTTCCAGCAGGCAGCTGGGAAGGGAGGCGGCGGCGGCGGGGCGGGCGTATTTCTTTTGCCCTGAAACAGTAGGAAGAAAAAGCTGAACTCACTCACAGGGCTCAGACGGTGCTTGTCCTAGGCTAATGATGTAACTGAAGCTTGCAATGTGAGTGTGTTTCCAGGACAGAGAAAGGCTGAGAAGCTGCATAATGTGCTCAATGTGTGGTGAGCGCAGGGCTGAAAAGTCTTGTTAATCAATTAATGGATCAGTTGCTGAACAATTGCAATTGATTGTTCAATGAAAAAAAAAAAAACTGTTTTCTTGTCATGAGGTTCTCCTGGTTTGTTGACCTTAAGTAAAAATCCACAGTTTCGTGATATATTTGGTAGTAAAGTAAAATACAATGTAATTTCTTTTACAGATAGCAACCCACAAAGCAATGGAGAAATGTTTTGGATTTCAACAGTGTGGCTACACAGAGACATGATTTATACATGAATCATTCTTCACTTTATGCATAGCCCTGATTTAGACCTATTTATTTTATCTAAGTCCAAAACAAGCAAAACAGTGTGGCCTAAACGAGTTAAAATGTCAGTCCATAAAACTGGCACATCTGACTTCCGGTCGGGCCACCCACAAGACGACAGCGGAACGAAGTGCTCCCAATGAACCTGAGAAATGGCTAAATTCGGGCTGATAAACTTGAGAATAGGGGTTACATGATTTAATATTGTTTTAAAGTTGACATCAATATGCTAAAAGTTGATATAGAGTTGTCATGGTGATGTCATAAAAACGTAAGTGAAAATGCTTCACAGCAACAGGCTTTATTAGCTATATTCAAGCAAATATTGATATAGTGTATTATGCAGAATTATAAGAACAAAAAAAACAAGACATCATCTCAGACTGATAAAGAGGTAAAGGAATAGGCTTTTTCCCTCCACCTTTGCATGAAATAAACGGTTTCCACCGGGCAGTTTACTGTGTGATACCCAGTACGCCTACGCGGTCATAAAAATTTATCTTTGCGCGGACATGTCCGGCGGAGGTCCGCTTCCCCCGAGTATGTGGGGGCCTTTAGTCGTAACCCAAAATATAAGTGAGGCAGATGAGGAATTGCTTATTCTTTGTCTGTATAAAATGAATTATTTTGTGTGTAGCTCACCGTCTATAAAGACGTCGTGATCCCAACGTGACCAGTCTGAGCTTGTCAAGCAAACCTAAAACAGGTCTGCATCTAGACTCCTACTAAACATCTAAAAACACATCAAATATACAGACCAAAAATATGAACTTTGTTGATGCCTGAGGTTGCATCAATATTACCTGTACAGTCTATTGGTGCTTTTTCCTTTTATCGCCTTTTATTTTGATTCGATACTTTGACTTAAGCACAATTACACCCATTAAACTGTGTATAAGTTTTACAATGAACATGCTTATTGCCGCGAATTATATACTTCTTTGCTCTTTTATTTGTAGAGTAACACCAGTATAACAAACTCTTGCCAGCTGATTTTATAGTCAGACTGTTTTCCTCTCTCACACACAATGACTGATGAAACCACTGGAAATATTTCTAAACAGCGAAACAGAGAGAAATGTGGAACACTGCAGGTGTTCAGTGACTTTAAACTATAACTTGTTCAAACCTTAATGTACCTTACTAGAAAACGTTCTACTATTACATAGTTCTCATGTGACATAACACTTTCGGGAACTTGGTAGCTGCCATTTTGGTAGGCATTCATCATCAACTGTCACAGCAGTTGCTATTTAGTTGCTATGACAACAATAAACAAGCCACAAGCTTATAACCTTGTTCCAATCTAATTTATGAACAATGTAAGTAGATTACATCTATCACTCCATTGCCATACCTTTTTGTTGGTTTCGAAGCCATGGTTCATCTATACTTTATGCTGCACTTTCCTACCAAGATGGCGGTTCAGTGGTGCGGATCACTTCCGGTTCAGACTGTGTATTTTGACAGACATTAAAAGCTCTCAAAAATAAAGAGTGAATTAATTTGAAGAAGTCCGAAAGCCAATATACATTTACATTTGAATTGCAATGTGGTGAATTTTGATAAACTGGCAAAGTGTAATGAGCAGATGATTAATTCTCCATTGCTTTATCCACTGGTTGTGTTACATTAGCCTGAGCCAAGCACACGCTTGATCTTCATATGTGCATTATCAATGCGCAGTAGGTGGTGTTTGCATCAATGCCAAGCCAGCTCTTGTTTCTACCCTGCCCCCTTCCCTCATGCCGTCACCTCCACTTCCACATGAGGTTCATTAGAAAGCCTTCAATATGTGTGCATATGTATCTCCTTCTGCCAGCACAGTCGGAGAGAGAGAGGGAGAGCTGGCCGAGCGTGTTGTTTCGTTTGGTTTGTTGAGAGGCTCTCTCTCCTAATGGCGTGTATAATTCAGGTGCCCTCCAGGCATGCTTTCAGGAATTCTTTTGCCTGAGGTAATGGGGAGCAAAGGCCCGGGTTTTAGGCCCTTGATTATTCCATTGAAGTGGCAGACTGGAAAAAAGTCATCTCCAACCGGATTAGCGCCAACATCGCCATTAATTATCAATGAACCTGGATCTTGGGTTATTTTTTATTTTTTTTGCGAAGGTGCCGGGTGTCGCCCTATGGAAGTCAGTGAACTGCCCTCAACTCTTGCCGCAGTGAAGAAACCGAGATGCTTTGGAAGTGCTTAGCGTGTAATCAATAAATAACAGAATCCAATTCTGTGACTGCTTCTGCGGTTTTTATATATATATATCTTTTTTCCTCCACATTCTCACTTCCAGGCGAGGGAGGCTTTGTGGGACAAAAGTCGGGTTGTTTGGCGCCGAGTACCCCGACATGTGAGGATGCCACTTGCTTACCTCGCCTCATGTTTCTTTAATGATTATCATCTTCATTCAGGGTGGCTCACGTTTTTTTCTTTTCTTTTTTTTGAATAATGATAATAACAATTAGGCTTTTCATCGCCACAGATGGGAAGAGCCACTTTCTCTCCAACCGGAGCTGCATGGAATCCGTACAGTAATTGGGCGTCTTTGAATGCAAGTGTGTGTGTTTGTGTTGAAGAGTTAATGTTGTGGAGAAAAGGCCCGTGGAGCACTTTTCCTTTCACTTTCAACGCTCAGATACTCTGAGCTGTCTCACTGTACCCCCTAAGGTGAGGTTAACTGGCCTTAATAGAGTCTTATCGAAGCCCTACAGGTTGCTGTAAGCAGCCATGATGCTATTGTTATGAAAAGCAGCTAGCTTTGTTAGCGCTGTTTGTGCTTCCCATCTATTTTCCTTTCATTTCCCCCTCCCACATCCTCGCAACCTTGCCTTTTGTAGTGCCGTGTTCCTCTTTCCACCCCAGGTAAAATGGCAGAATGCGCCGGGGCGACGCTTCAATAACTATTTTCCCCTCAGGATAATAAAGACTAAATCTCTCTGTCATTTTCAATTCTGCGCGGGCTTGGATGGGAGAGTGGGGAAATGCAACCTTACAAGTCCTTTGTGCTCCCCCCCCTCTCTTTTCCTCACGAAAGGGTGCAAGCGCTTACTGTGTTTTCAGGGACGGTGGGGAGAAAAATGAAAAGGCTGGGGTTTATTTATAAATGTATTAAAAGCGAATGCATTTAGCGAGGTGCCATTCTCTGCCAGCCATTGTCGAAGGCTCCATACCCCGTCCGACACAAAGAACCTCCAGAATTCCTTTTTTCTCCGAAATCACATTTATTCCCTTTGAACCCGAAAAGACTCGGCAGCTGCAGGAAGCAAACAAACTTCCCTGGCGTCTGATCGGAGCTGTCTCTTCCTGTTTCCCCGTCATGTCACAGGTGACGGCCTGGACAACAGCGTGGCTTCGCCGAGCACGGGCGACGACGACGACCCGGACAAAGAGAAGAAACACAACAAGAAGAGAGGGATTTTTCCTAAGGTGGCCACCAACATCATGAGAGCGTGGCTCTTCCAACACCTAACGGTGAGTTCAGCCCAACAATACGTGTTTCACGTCACGTGTGATCCTCAACTCACCGCCAACAGCTATGTCTCGCTAGCTCTGTGCTGCTAGTGTTTGGGCAGAAAGACTTCTGCACACCTGAAACACACACCATCCAACACTTGGCACGCATTCGGGCCCGGTTTGTACGGCGAACACTTCAAAGACAGGAGACCCGTGTAATGTTGGAGAGAATCTCTGATCATCTGCCGAAGCTGAATGAGGCAGAAGCACCCCGGGCAAGTTTGTGCAGATAGGCCGAAGAACCTCGTTACATTAGTTCACAAAATGCATGAGGCCAGTGGCTTGGCTTTTGCTTTCCCTCAATTAGCAGGAAATCCACTCATCGTTTGAGACTGACACGAATAGTTTGGTGGAAGCTAATGTTATTTTGCGGGTGATAGAATTAGGCTTAGGCTTACAGGGAGATTTATTAGATCAAAATAAGCTCCTCGGTGCTGTTTAGATGTGACGTTTGTTCCAGTAGCTTCTTTTCAGGAGTTTCACGGCCCATAATGAAGCTCAGCCTTAGTTTGTTTTACGCTTAAAGTGATAATATCTGTTTTGTTTTATCACAGCGCATCTGCGGAAGGGATGTGTTCACTCCGGCTGACCAAGATTTAAAAATGACTGTCTGAATATATTTTCATCATTTATGATCATAATAGAAGCATTCGTCTCTTTAGGTATACTGTCACAAAACCGGTAAATTTTGCTGGACAATAAATTATCCCAGATGTTATTGCGATAAAGAATAATATTGTTATTTTGACACCATTTTTAAGTAATATAAAGGTAAATTTTTTGTAACCAGGTTGCTGTGTATTGCAGACTTCTGCCCAGGTCCCTCTTGAAAATGAGATCCAGATCTCAACGGGGTTTACCTGGTTAAATAAAGGAAAATAAAATAAATGCCATTACAAAGCAAGAACACATTCTCACAGATCAATAAATTCTAATGAACTTTTAACACTAGAACTGAAATACATTTTAAATATATAAAAAAAAAACAGTTCTAGATGCACCTTTCAGAATTCAGCAGATTTCTAATCTCAGGTTTTTGTCAAATTTGACCTCAATTATGTACAATAAAATCATATTAATTTAAAAGACAGAGAATGCTCATTAGAGTTTACATTGTAAACCATCCTTAGGATCCCACATTAGCGATTAGCACAGCTAGCATTACAAGTTATTTAATGAAAAATTATACAAAGTGCATAATTCTTCACCACGTCAGAAAAAAGCGTTCCTCAAATATATCCATGGAGAAAGACTAGTTGGTCAGCAACAAACATCTGACCAATCACACAACGCTTTGCACGGAGCTCGGTCGAAATAGCTCGGCCCGGGCCTGCTGTAGAGTTTGGCAAGTGGATGTCCCTCTTTCTTTCTTTTGGCACTTTGGATGAAGTATGTTAAGGGCCTTTACCGTAGCTCTGAGATTTCCAAAAGGCTGCCGACATTTCCATACCCAACATGTTCCATGAAAGACAAAAGTCAAAATCACCGTTCAGCCTTCCTGTTATCTGATGAATAGCTTGTTCTTTCTGGTTCTCTCACAGACTGAGTGGTTTTCATACATGATTGGTAATGTCATGCTAAGCAGAGTGTACTTTTACATAGCTGTTTCAGCCTACTGTGCCCATATCTATTTTCGTAGGATTGTCGCTTATGGCTTGAGTCATCTTCGCCAAACAGGAAGTACACCACGACAGTCTGCAAGCACAGTTTGTTTTTAGATGGAGAGGTTTGACCACAAACAAATCATTTGTTGCAAGATGTTTTATAAACTTATGAAACTACTGTATCTCTTACACACTGCCCTGATGGAGTTGCATATTGATGCACCTCCTGTATGCTCTTCTTCTGCCAACACTTGTTGAAGTGTGGCTGATTGTTTCTCCAGCGGCCTGTTGTAAATGAGAACTGCAGTAAGATGTCAAAGCATCACTAATAATGTTTAGTGAGTTGATTGAATCCTGCTAAAAGACTTTTTTCAGATTGTTTTTGCATCCATCGTTTCTGCATCTTATAAAAAAAAAACTTGAAAAAATAAATGGTATTTCCAATCAAATTCATCCTTTTAAAAATGGCTAAAAGCAGTAAATCCGCTCCTGATGCTTCTTGAAAGAACGTCGTAGTGAAATATAACCTAGCGTCTAACAAAACTTTCAGTTTACATTAAGCCAAATTACACTGGATTTCAAAGTTTAGGGCAAAGCAAATAGAGGAGCTGGAAAGTGTTTGGCCATTTAGAGGCTTTATTAACATTTCCTCTAAGAGCCGTTCCAAGGAAAGATGTCTTGGAAGTACTTTCCTAACTCTCCGTCACTTGCAATCTGCAGACCTCAGGAGTTTGTGGAGAACATGATACGGTTCGGCTGAGTGGCGCTCGGTTTTGGACTCCATAGGCCAAACAGGAGGATGCGGAAGACTGTGGATATTGCAGTCTTTAATGTCTGCGTACAAACGTAACATTTTTGGCAATAGTTATTTATATTTTTTACTTTTTCAACCTCCCGCTCTCCATTTTGTGATCTCTAATCGCACACCCCAAACCCTTCAGGGTCAAAGGGAGAAGGTGTTTGTAGCAGACACACTCTTCAACATACCTCGTGTCATTTCATACTCTGAATCAGGCGTATGAGGGGTTTCGACATTGTTGGATTACAAATAGTTGGTAAGATATGAGCTTCAGGAGCAGAAGAGGGGGATAAGGGAGGATCCATGAAACTCTCCTTCTCACGAGCAAAAAGAGAGAGAGGAACCAAGCCGTGCACGCGAGCTGGCAAACAATGGATAGAGCGGGTGAGCTACTTTACAGCACAAAACTGGAAGAAATCAGAAGAGCTACATCCATCTTTTGTGGCAGCGGCATCATTTCGCTGGGGGGGGGGAATCCAACTTTTATATTGAGTGCATTTAGTTAGTAGGGGCGGAAAAAATCCCATGTGTTCTTAACAAGGTCACGAAATGTAACTGAAGCCTTTCTTTATTTTATATAATACCTTTTTTTTAAGCTGATCAGAGCTTTATAGCGACTGTTTAAAAGCAAGCCAGGACTTTTTGTTCTCCTTTTATTATGGTTCTTTCAGCCACTGGGCTCCAGGCTAGACCCGTATTTATCTTACCAGCAAGCAGAGTGAGAATGATGACACATCTCTAACACTCAGTGGAGAAGTCAGAAGACAAGTCAAGCAAGTCCAGGCATCATGGAGGTCACTGAGTCTCCATAGCAACCATTAATTCTACATGTCAACCCGTTGTTTGGTAGTGATGCCAGAAAAAAAAAAAAAAGAAAGAAAGAAAGCTTTTTCTGTAAATTGGTGGAGTTTGAGGAACTTTACAGGGAATTTAGCTGGAATTGTATGGGTTTGATCAGATGAGACAAAGATTGATGAGGTTAATGGATCTGATCCGAAACAAAGGATGAATATGTAGAACTGTACAACTGTTAGGTAAGGTGGAGGATGCATGATGCTTGTCTATTCCAGAGCTCCTTCTTGTGAGAGTTAGCAAAACATGCAAGGTCGTTAACCTTGGGAGATGCTATACAAGAGCACCAAGAGTGTTCCTACTGGAAAACGTGATTTTACAAAGCAGAGATATTGAGATATCGAAGGTGAAATTATTAGCTGCGTTTTCTAAGAGCTTCAGTAGCTGCGATTCCATTAACCATAATATTGCTCTAATTGGAATGACGAAAATAAATTTACTTAAAGGAAATGCCAATTTCGGAAAAAATAATCCAGAAGTTTTCCTGCGAGGATGAGATGGTTTTTTGGCCCTATCGAAATTTGTGTCTTCTGCAAAACTGCAATGGAAACACGTTTTTTGCGTCACCCGGGCACATGACCGGCAACTGGATGTTACTACTGACGGAAATGACGAAGATGACAGGAAGTATATGACGAATCATGTCGAGGCTTGTTTTAAATGACTCATTAAGTCAACACAGCTGTTCTTTCACTGTTGTGTTAAAGTCGCTCATTTCATCCACCATAGGTGTTTATCAGCTACTTTGCCAGGGAAAGGTAAAGATTGTTTCCCGCAACAACGGGGGTAAAAAATCATTTAATTCCCAAGATTGTTGTTTTCCTCGTGAGCTGCTCCTCTGACTGGGAGAAAACACGCTTCCATTTGAGATTCGCTGCAGCAGTATCGAATTTGTGATGATGACAACGTTTGCAACTCTGAGTTCTCTCCAACACACCCAATGAGCTCATATGTTGTTGACAATGCTTGTGGGACGGGTTCAGCGCAAGAATTTGGCTGCGCTGGCTTGGAGCGACTACAAAACATTAGCGTTAACCGCCTGTCACCGATGGCCAAGGCATGCAGCCTGCTGCCAGCTTGACATGCAGCTGTAAACCGGGTAGGAGGCCGTCGTAAAAAAGAGAAACGGGGAAAGGCCTTTTTCCACTCGTCTGCTCATCACACTGTGATATTTCTTATTCTTTTTATAATAATTGTGTGGTAGTTTCCGTCTTTTCTCTTTTGTATTGATCATATTTATTGATAGTATTTGTGTAGTTAAGTCATTTTATCCCTGTTTGGTTAATCTTTGTTTTTAGTGAGACAAATTATCCATTGTCCAGGGACAACAGATGGAAAAATAGCTTTTTGGCTAATTCTGATGCATTTACAAACATGTTACAGGGGCAGTGTTATGTCAAATTCACTTTTTTGAGCTGTTATAAAGTTATTCCCTTATCAGAAGCATACCTAAAGTATTGATTTGAAATTTTTAATGCCTGTTTGAGAAATAATGTCCACCATTTAGATGTTCAAAATGCCTGGGTGGACATAGCTTCACCGTCAGGACGGTTTCCAAACTTCGAAACTTTATCCTCACAGTGAACCCTCCCCACTCAGCTCCTTCAGACTAGCTAGCAGCAATTAGCAAACACCTGGCAGATGAGTTCATGCATCTGCTGAGCTCATTATAGCAGCTACTTCTCAGTGAAATTCTGGTAAAAAATGTTGGGTTAATAGATAAAAAGTCACATTTGATATATAGCATTTTTATAACTGAAGTTAACATAGTAATTTGTGCTCTAAAGTGACTCTTTAGAGCAAACATGTAATACTGCCCCTTTAATTAATTGGATTGACTGTCTGTGCACATCTAATCAAGAGAAATCAACTTTTTTGTGATTCAGAAAGAATAGCTAAAGATTGTTGGCAGTAATTTTACACTTATTTAGCTAATATTTATATATTTACAATGTCAGATGCTAGTTTTAAGAAATTCCACAGTCGCTCCTCCCCACTGTGGGGGTCTGGTTCCGTCCGCCCCACCTAGCCTGCGCCCTCCCCTCCACACAAATGGTATTTTCTTGTTTAATTTAACAAGAAATGAGTAGTAAATGAAAGCTCAGGCCTCAAATCCCCAACGCGCCCCACGCTCTGCTCTCCACTCCCCTATGAAAAGGCAATTTGTGAAATTATGTGATAGAGTAATTAGATGGAATTCACCCCCGCCTGTGTGTGCTGCACACACCGACCATATTCCCATTTAGATTGCTGCCTCGTTCGGGTTCATAGAGGTGCGCGTGTGTGTAGCAGTAAGTTTGGCATTTGAAGTGTCAGCATTGCTGTATTCGCACACTTTTATACGCATTATCGCTAACACACTCACATCCTGGCTCTCCTCCCCTCTTATTTGTACACATATGCAGAGTAACGAGGGGCAGCCATGATCGCAGCTCATAAAAGAAGCCAACCCGCAAACCCTCAATGAGTTGCCTCTGCGTCCCCCTCCTGATTCCCTCCACTCCCTTTCCTTAAAATGTGTAAAATGCGAAGAGGGAGAGAGCATAAAAAAGATCCAACTGGAAGGCATAATCCGCCGTTAATACAATTAGAGGATCATTTAAATGCTAGTGTACGCAGATGTAGCCGAGCTGGGGGAGCCCCCCCCCGCCCCCCCACACCTCTCTTGGATTTTTTTTTTTCTTCAACAAAGCAGCGTGTGGTTGTAGGGGGTGCAGGGAGGGCTGGGGGGTGTTGAGCAGAAACAGGTATGAAAAGTGATATAATTCATTTCTGCACCGTTAGACGAGGCCAGAAGCCTAGTTGTTGTGTGCGATGGATGGTTGTCGGGTTGGGCATTTATTGTATCGTTTATCATTTATCGTGATAAATTTCTCATCTTGATAAGAATTTTGGTGATCGTTGTCACGATAAATTCCAATTCATGCTATTTGAAAAGAAACCGGTCTGTACTGTTGGTGAAACTTGTTTGAACAGGCTTTTCTGCCTTGTAAATGTATAAAGTTTTTTCTTAGGAAAGCCAAAATAGTATCAGATTTGATAAGAATTTTTTTGAGTAAAATAAACAATAACACAAACTCCAAGCCAGCAACTTTAGAGAAAACTGCTCGGATATCCCCCAGAAGGCTGCGGCAGATCCAATACTTCAGCTGAATGTGTTTTCCTGTTAGAACAGAATAGATGTACCTCTCCACTGTCACCACATGCTTCCTCAAGGGGAGATAACTGTTTAACAGTTGACAACATGTGATCAATTGAAATTGAAATTGACTGTTAAGATAACAGTGATTGGATATAATTGGACCCTAAATTGGACTGTATGATTGGAATAATTTGGACTGAACTGAACCGATATCAGTTCACTCATCATGTACTGTGAAGCACTTTGTGGCCCTCTGAGAAAGCTCTCTGCAAGTGCAAACCAGATTCGATTCTTTGTGTGTTGTTGTGAATTGGCCTTGTTTGACTTGTGTACTGCCTCAAGATGATATTTGTTGTAAATTAGCGCTCTTTAAATAAACTGAATATGATGTATGACTGAAAGACAGCGGTGGGCTTGATAGTCTTGCCAGAAAGTAATCGTCCTGTCCTTGTGTGATTGACAAAAGACAGACTTTTTTTCTGTTTTTCGCAAAATGTGTTTGTACAATTTAGACTATATTGCATTAGCAGATGGCATGGAGTCCAGTCCAGCAGAAACTGAAACTGGCTGGATGGTTGAATCACACAAGACCTTGAATCGGCTCTAGGTCAATCTGTCCCTTTGCCAATGTACATTTTGTACACATATAAACTTTCTGGATCAGTTTTTTAACCTTCAGTATCTTTGTGAATTATGGGAACAGTCAAAAAATGCTCAAATGTCACACAGAAGTAAAGTTAATTATTTTCTGAGGGCTTTATATGTCAAACAAACAAATTATCTTACAATGGACTATGAGTGAATTATTGATAGTTGCAATTAGTCTTTTTTCCATGCATACCAACTGTTTGGACATATGGTTAATATCAAACATGAAATCATGTATCTATGATGTACAAAATGACCAAAGTACAAAGGTATGAAATGATGAAGGGTTGAAGTGAACAGCAGCCCATTGATTCTTATTGGTTGCTTGAGGAACTAAAGAGATCCTCAAACCAGATTGAGGCGATCAGAACTTTCTTATCAGTATGGAAATCTGCAGCATGTTGTTACTTTTTACTGAAAACACATTAGTCCCTGGAAGTTTGGAGAACAGAAACCACATACTAGAGACTGTCCACTAAAAAATGATTTTGGGAGGAAAAAAAGCTCTAAGGTCAGAGTTCACCGATGCCTCAGACGCCATTATTCTTGGGCTGTTTATTGCTGGAACCTGGATGTGTCAGCGCCTGGGTCAGCCAATGCTACCCGGGCGCATTGGGTGACTTGAGAAAGTTCCTGAGAAAGTTTTTATCCCTCTGGTTGTCTTCAAACCGAGATCAGAGGGTTACTCCTGCCCACTTTCATCTCTACTACTCAGTTGTACTGATAAGGAGGAACAAGGAACATGGAGAAATTCTGAAAAAGATACAATGCCTGAACCCAAACCAGAACAGTATTTTTATTTTTTTTTTGGTCATATTGCCGACATTCTTGTCTTGTGATTGTTGTTTATCTTATCTATCCGCCACAGAAATAAGGTTTCTCATAAAACATAATTGCAACTAAAATTCAAAGCCACAGGGATGCCTTGTTAATATCTTTTGAAGAGGCATCATTAAGCAAACTTGAAAGGAGAAACATCAGCTGACTATTTATGTGTTTTCATTCATTTATTCATAGAAGACAATGAAGGCACGACGTCCGTCTTGATACTGTACAGTAATTCGAAGGCTGGTGTCTCGGATTAAGGCCTAATTTAATCTAAGTGGCAGTCAGAAGCTTTGGCGCCACTGCATGATGATTTCAAAGAGGTCTTGAGGGACGACAGACAGGCAGATGGACGGATCTGCCGAAGCCCTGGCGTGACACCGAGACAGAATAGAGAAACGAGCGCCTTTATTTGCTTTTAGAGACTTTATCTTCAGAAAGGAACCGGCTCTGGGCTGTGTGTTTTGTGTGCATCTGCCGCTTGGTGTTTGTGCAAATGCTCATACGATCACCCGGGTGTGTTTGTGCGAGGGAGTTTGGAAGCAATGACTTGTCTGTACCGATCGCAGGAGTGGTCGGTGTCAAAGAGGCGGCAGCTGAGTCAACCTGCCCACCCCCACTAACACACACAGACGCACGCCCACACACACACACATTGTGCCCCAGCCCCCACATTACCCCACACCTTGTAATGAAAACATCATCAATTATCCGTCTTGACAGGCCCCAGGGACCTACGAACAGAAAGCTTTCTTTGGGGGCTTCTTTTCTTGGAGTGACCCTCACGAAAAAAACACTGCGATTCTCCAACCCTTTTGTGAAAAACATTCACGCTTCCGTTGTCGCTTGTATCCAAATCTTAAGATTTTGCTTTGCCAACAGGCTCAAGATGGTAGAGTCCATTTGGTCAAGGTGTGGGGAGCAGGAGGTGTGAGTGCCTTGTGTGTGGTACGGGGGGGGTTCAGAGGGAGGGTACAGGGTGGGGTAGGCATAATGGTGTGGCTGGGGCAGAGAGATCTCATCAGTCTTGACAGAAACTCCTGAAAGACCATCTGTGTCGTGATTGATGGATGGAATGATGGATGGTTGAGTAGATGAGCAGATGGGTAGAGCCATACAGTAGGTAACAGAGCGACTCACACATGGCACAGGTTTGCAACTCATAAGATAAATGTTGGCTTCTAGAGATATTGTTTTTTTAATGTCTCTTTCTGGAGAAGTTTATAAGATCTTTTCTCCCACTCTGTAGTTTGTCTTTTTTAAATTGATGGGATGTACATACTTTTAGGTCTTCTGGGAGGTTTCATTCCCATCTTGTTTCAGTCTAACTAGAATCAGTTTATAGACTATTTCAAGTAGATCTTGCTTTCTCTTGTTTCCAAGTCTGACCTGCCAATTCAGATTTTGACTGATTTAGATTTTTTAAGGACTTTAATATGTAAAAGAAGGAAATGTGCTAGAAGTTGTTGAATTGATCTGGTCATTTGGAAACCAGCAGCAAATGAAGAAATTACAAGATTAGTTCGGTTAAGTCGTGAAAGTATATGTCTTAAACTTTTATGAGATTTTTGTTGAACTCAAACAAGTGAATCAAAGTACATCCTGGTAGGCTTATATACCTTTTTTCTTTCTCTGATATGCTTTTATGGAGTAGTGAAAATATCAGATTTTCAGTATTTGACAAAGGGAAAGTGTAATTGACCTACGTTTTGGTTTACTAACTGGTATATCTTTAGTTTTAAGCACTGTAAAATTTCAATTTGTCAGTGTATTTCAGTACTATCATTGTACCTGAATATATTTCTGCTGTTGTCCCGTTATCGCAACATTTCAAGTGACTTCTTTGAGCAATACATAGGTGCATGTTCCAGCCTTTTATAAAGTGCGTCTACATTCCCCCGAATGCTTGACTCCTTTTTTTTTTTCTTCCAGTCTCTCCTCTGTGCTTCTTGTATCGTTTTACCCCACCATTTAAAAGCCCTCAAGGGCAGTTAACTTTTAATTCATGTCACCTTTGAACTCTTTCCTAGACGTCTGCCGCAGATCTGGACCAAGAGCTTGCACATTTGTGTGTGCGTCTGTGTGTGTGTGAGTCAAGAAGTAGGTTTGTGTGTTTTCTTGAGAACGTGAGAACTTTACAGACCCTCAAGGTCGGTCAGTAGCACTGGAAGGGATCACGAGATCTAATGGCTCTCAAAGCTAAACAGACCTGACGCCCAGACTCACTTTGAATATTCAAACGCAGCTTGTTTTTAGATTGTACATAACTTGAAAAGAATATTCATAGATTATTCCATTGTTTGGTTGGTTTACAAGTATTGTGATTACGACACAATTCATTTTTACCAAAAGTAATTCATTGCAGTTGTGTCCCTTCTTGCCATCATTTTCCTTCTGCTTACCCCCCTGCGCCCCTCCGCAGCTCCCATATAACCTCAGTTGGGGAAACTATGAAACAGTTCAGTGTGTGGTTTCATTGTTGTATGTCAGAGAGATTGATGGCCTCATGCTGAAGCTGTGTTTCACACTAGTTCTATTTTTCATTATCAGCTGTATGTGAGCAGCATGTGTGTGCGTGCATCTATGTGTGTGTGTGTGTGTGTGTGTGTGTGTGTGTGTGTGTGTGTGTGTGTGGCTACAGGCTCAGCAACTCAGATATGCGAAACCATTCTTGGTTTGGAACCCACTAAACAGTTTACGGCAATCTGCAAACGCAGAGAGGGAGTCGACTGAAAGTGTACACTTGGAGGCAAATTTAAAGCCACTACCCGTACGCAATATTTTAAAAAAGGTGTTACAACAATGCCTTTGTTTGTTAGGGTGCGGAGTTCCCCACCATTGCTGTGGAATTTGTTGGAGAGTGTGTGGCAAGTTTGACATGTGGTAGGATCGGGATAAATATTGTCTTAAGGCGGCATTCAATTTGGTTTGGAAACTCGAAGGATGGAAGTGCATAATATCTGGCTTCTTGTTCCAAGTAAAAAAAAAAAAGAAGCAAAACTGCTAATTATATGCTGAGTTGGTGCTAGCTACCAATAAAAGTCAATAATAATGTCTTCCTGTTCATTTTATGTTTTAAAATACAAAAAGAACATGCTTACATATATAAGTTGTATGACACAACGTGTGCTATTGCTAGAAAGATCTGAACAGATTCACAAACAAAGTCAATATATCAACATATTGAAAGCTAAGTTCAAGGCTTCAATTCTACCATCACAAATTTCAATTTCCTTTTGGAAAGTCCGTCTCGAGAGAGAGAGAGAAAAAAAAGAGATAAGTCTGTTGTTAGCTTGATCCTATGCTGTCATCCTGCAATTTTGCTATCTTAGCTGTATGCTAGCAACGAGCGTTTCCTAATCCCCCCAATTCCCATTGCCAAATTGTAGCCTAATTGGATAGAATTGTAAATCAGTTTCCGAAGATGTTAACATCTATTTTATTGATTGTAGCTTTGGTCCCAAGTTGGGCTATTGATTGTCTGATAAAAGCAAAATGAATGTAAGCAAACTTCTGCTGGTTGATTTTATTTCCTTGAACTCCATTTTTTTCCCAGCTGACTGAGTTGATTATATAAATCTGGCTGTAAACGTGTGTACTTTTTTTTTTTTGGTAGGTATGTCTTCTTTATTTAGTCTCATACAAAATGACCAAGTTACAAAATGGCCAGCACCCTAATGTAATATAATATAATGCATGGACCTATGTTTACCTCCCACCAGAACAGCATAGCTTCTGAGTGTGTCCCACGAGTTTGTTCAGCCATTCATACTGTACAATAATTGTGCTAGGTGTGAAATCACATTAGCAGTAGCTGTTAGCCATTACCCACTGGAGTGTGTTTGGCAATCCAGAGGATGGGTAGATGTTTTCTGTCTGGAGTCAGCAGCTCAGTACATTTTACTTACAGCCAACTGCTACAGCTTGCCCCAGATACATTTGTTGGGTGTGTGCACGATTGCATATGCAGTCGTGCTATTATATTATTTGTAACTGTCAGCCTCATGTCTCTTTTGTTAAGGCGGAGTTGAATGTGTGCGTGCCTTTTGTGCCTCGTTCCATGCCGGCGCTTGATAGATGCTCCGGCTCTGCTGTTGTGGTAATCAGTTTGCACGTTGGCTGAACTAATTTATCAATTCAGTTCCTCCCACTTGTATTCTCGCCCATGCGTGAACCCTCTCTCTTTCGCCTTCTCTCTTTCTCCGCCTCAGACAAAACACTCCTTTCTGAAAGACCATGCAGGCTCCCTATCTTTTATGCAAGTCTTCTGCTTCTCTGACTTCACTCACCCATTACTCCTTTCTTCCATGACTTTTTGTCATTTTTTATTTTTCTGTAACACTCATCTGTCTTGGCTTACATTTTTGAACGATGATACTTTTGTTGTTTTTTTTTAAGGGACTGTAAAGACAGCAGATACTTATAGATGAACTCTTGGGATACTATAATTTCTACTCTTGTCCTATAATAATAGGATTGACATTTTTTAAGTTAAACCACAGAAAAAGTACATAATGTACAGGTCAATGTCGCATGAAACACATGGCCATAGGTTGGTAGTTTTGACCAGCTGACCCAAAGAGTCATTGTGACGGGGCACAGTCACGCACACCGACCCAAACACACAAGTATGCATGTCAATGTTTGTGCATTTTCGTGTGATTTTTGCGTACGGTTGTGTGTCCAGTGGAGTGAGGCAAATCGCAGCTAGTGAACCAGGAGGTGAACGCAGGCGGGCAATAACTCATGGTGGAGGAGTTGGACTCTCGAACTGAAAGAAGAAATACCTGAAACCCTGCACCAATGGCCATCTATTTGTCTTGCTTCTCACCCTTGATTGTCTTAACGTCCTCCTGAAGCTTTTTAGAACCCAGGCTTTGCAATAGCTTTCCATTTCATCCACTTCAACATTTATTTTTCTCCATTTGAAGCATTTTACGTTTAACAGCTGTTAGCTTTCTTGTCTTGTTACCCCGCTTGCTTCTCGAGAGCAGAACGAGGCCGAGGGTGCTGCTCACTTGTTTGTTACGACAGATTAAGTCATTGATTTGTAAAAGGGGTGCACTGATGGAGAAGGCCCGCTGCTGCACAAGATGAGGAAGGGCAGGGATGGAGCAGAATAAGGGGAATGGAGAGAAACCGTCTGGTTTGAAAGGGAATGTGGGTACAGAGCACATCGGAGGTAATTGTCAAAGAGGTGAGCTAAATGGAGATGGAATGGAACAGAAGAGGAAAAAGTGGCAGCCAGATGGATAGTTAACAAAATGCTAAATATAGAGCAAAGTGGTGGAGTTACAGGGAGGCAAGAGGGAGGGGTAAATGTTCTCTGATAGACCAGAGATCTTAGGGAAAGACAGAGGAAGAGAGCAGGAGTGCGAAAGCGTCATCTTTCAATAGGAGCCCTGCATCACCTCTTTCTGTCTTTTTGTACTTGCTGCTCCAACGAGCATAAGGCAGCAATTGTGAAATAGCTTTACATAGTTCCAGCAACTCCCCAACTCCGATTCCTTTAACCAACCCCTGCGGGGGCCAACGGTGAGTTTCTAATTAAAACGTTGGGGGCAAAAGGGTAATTATTATAATGGCATAATAATATCGCCAAGGTTATTAGAATGTTCTCCGGTCGCTAAATTGCTTCCTCTGAGAGATCGGATTTCAGTGGCATTACGTAAAGTCAGATTTCCTTGAAAGTCAGGTGAAATGAAACGAATTCCCTCATGGCAGAGCTGCGATCTGAGATTTAGGTTCCCAATTGTACGTCAAAGAGTCTACAAAAAGCTTTTATTCTCCAATCATGATGGCATATCCTTCAATTACTTTGACGTTTAGTTCTATTAGGAAGATTGCAAAGTGCCTTTGTTGCGTTAAACTCCCCAGTAGTGGCACACAGTTTCTGCGCAGCCCTGTCCTGCGAGCCATTGTTTGTGTATAACAAGAGAACATTTGTTTTTAGGCTTAGAAATCATTGCTAAAATGCTAGCTCCAAGCATTGTTGCTCGGAGCTTGCTGGTGGTCTTAGGGGCATCCCACTGTTTTCTCTCAGCTTTCCGCGGTACCTGACTGCGATGGGGCTTTGTAGATTCCTCTTACTCCCATTTAGACACCCCCTCATTCCCAGGCAGCCCCGAGGCAGCCCACCTCCAGCTGTGGCTGCTGTTCTCCGCACCGCTTGGTGCAAGTACCGATCGCTTTGGAGTGCCTCCCCCTTGCTTAAATAGGCAGTAATTACGGGCTTAAAGAGGTTTAGTGGTCCAGCAAACTACATAATCACCCCCTGAATTAGCCCCAGCTCATCAGCCTCAGTCCAATGAGCAGCAGTTACTGCTAGCACTAGCTAGCGCTCCTCACTCCCTTTTTCCTTTATTGCACAGAGGGAAGCGCAGCGGCAGGTGTTGTGCAACATCCGGCCCCCTTAATAAATTTAGCCTCCCTGGAGCTGGAGTAGGGAGGACTAATGAAGCACGCCTTCAACTCTCACTCAATGCAACCGCCAGCAAACAATGCAAGGTTCTTTTGTCAACCGGGCTCATTCTTTACATACCTTAGACGCAGAAACCTTCCTCTTAAACACGTTCGCTCATGCTAAAAAGCTTCCATATATAGGTTAGAAACTCACTCAACTGTGTAGCTGTTGGATCATAACGCCCTGAAACGACAGAGCAACAGCTCCAGTGATGGCTGCCTCCCAACATCATTCACTGACTGTGTTGAATGATACTAATTATCTATTGTCCTCAAGCAGAAGCAGGTAAATTGTCTAATCCAGTTTGTATTAAAGAGTAGATGACATTCCTCTCACTCCATGTCTATAAAGTTAATAAGAAGGGCTGCATCTAAGAATCATTTGAGTCATCAATTAATGTGATGATAAATAGGCTAAAAAGCACATTCTACAGATTTTACATTTAACCACCACTAAAAATACATGAACAGACACAAATAAGCAAACAATTCAATCCAGTTTTAAATAAGAAAACTAACATTTTACCACCTAAAATGCAATATCACAGCATCCCTTTAGTAAATCTAAACCTATGCCACTTGAGGAGATTTAGCTAAAACATATTTACAGAATGTTTTTTTTTTTATCTTTAATTCAAACTGTATGTGTATTATTTGTACAGTTTGGTTTAATTGCTGCTCTGCATATGGTCTTCTTTTTCACCTAATGACCTCGTTTTACTCTATACTCCAATTAGTGATAAAAAGATTACTAAAGTAGTTGTCGACTATTTCAATAATCGTTTGATGGCGATTAATCCCATCTATGGTTTCAGCTTTACTAGCAAGATTTATCTCATTCCTAAAGGCACAAGAGCACTGAGTAAAAGCTCATTAATGAATCAAAAGGGTAAGAACAAGTGGTTTTACCTGCCATGTCTTCATTTCACAAAGAGGCGATTGAGAGATTTGACGACAAAAACATTTTTAAAGTGGGCTACTTTGCAAATTTTCGTGCATATATCAAAATTTTCCCCTTAAAAAAGGATGGTGAATTATTCATGCAGGCTTTGAGCTGATTTGCCATGTACCAACACCATAAAAAAAAAAGCACTTTGCACTTCTTCTTTTTTTAAAACATGAGCTTTTATTAGCTGGCTAAAACATTTTAGATTCCAGTTTTAAGTCACACTGTCATAGTTAGATCGCTTTAACTCTCTCAGAAGAGCGGTTTTCCACAGTTTGATTTCGGATCGGCGCCGCTCGAATCAGAGGAAATTAGGTTAGGGGTGCTTTGTTTCTTTTCCTCTCTGGCTCTGTTGTTGTTTTGTTCACCCTCACGCTCTATTCTTTTTGTCTTTAATCCCCCCCGTTTCTCCCAGAGCCCGCCTTGTTGCCGGGTCCCTGCTCCCTAATGAAGTCAAAGGGATGTCAGTCGCTGCCACCTACACAGAAAGGAATTTGAAATGGCGCTGCTCTCACAGAAGCAGCGTGAACAAACACGAGTGCGAAACTTCAACTGAATGAGCAGGGAAATTGGGAAATTGAAGGGTTTTGCTGTAGCTTAGACGGCGCGAGCTTACGGTTCGGAGCGCCTGGTTTTAAAGTCCGCTCGCACTCGGGGGTTTCAGGATATTTGTTAGCGCTTTGCTCCCCCAAACATTTAAAGTAATCTCATACATGTCTGGCAGGAGCTGGCTCCACAGTTTATATGTGTGTGCGTATGAGACAGTTTGGTATGATGCAGCCAAAAGGCCTCGGGATTAGCTGTCAGGCATTCCTGATGGACAGCTCAGTTTCCATTGAGATTTAACCGGCGGACTCGGAGGATTCGGCCATGTGAGCACCAGGTTTTTTTTTCCGTGGCGGGACGGTTACAGCAATTAAAAATCTTTTTGGAAGCAAAGATGCGCTCTAATTAAAAGTTGTTTACTGTGAATCATTCCATTTCTTTCTTTCTCTTTTTTTTCTTTGCATCGTCGTGCCTTGTGGCCAAGACCAACCATCTGCCGGAAAAGTAAGCAGACTTAAAATATCATTGACCCATGTCTGCGATCCACAGATTGTGCAGTGTCACGGCCTCGCTTCCACGGGACGCTACATTGCGACAACATATGATTTTCCTCTTTGGTATTCCCCCACCCTCCGCCCATATTTCAATGGTCGCTTTTTTATAACGCTAATGTGGCGTGTCAAGGCTTTTAACATGATGCACATAGGCTCAGAGAGCTCAGCTTTAAATAGAAGAAAATGCAATGATAACACCTAATGGCTAAGAAGGGAATCCGCAAGGGTGTAATTATACACACACTGAGATGGTGTGTTTGGAAAATGTAGTGCGCATGTTTTTAATTATATATCTGAAATGATCTACCAGTTATTCAGAAACCAAACTATAAAATGTGGAATTGTTTTTGCTTTAAAGATAAAAGGAGAGTTTAAAACCATCGAAGGAACCTAGAAGTGGGTCTTCTTGTTTTGCATATTTGCATGTTGTGTGTGTCTTCTGTTCAATTGTTTTGCTTCTTGTTGCAATCAAGATGCAAACTAATCAGTTAAGTCTGAGCAATGAATCAAATTTATGTCTTTGAATTTCAACTTGGGTTCCAAAAATCCCAAAAGCATAGATAGATCTGCCCTTATGGATAGGGAACATTGTCACTGATACCTGATCTAGAGGGGGGGTTTTTTTCCAGTATCTGGATCGATACAGATATTATAGGTTAATGTTTGTCTTTTTGTTCCTACATTTACTTGTAAGTTATTTTGTACGGCGCTGTTTCTGTTTTCATGGCCAGTAATGGTTCGGTTATAGGTTGGACACGGGACTAAAATAGGGATCCGACTGAATATTTATGCCCTTATCTCTTTGTCAAACCCTGGGGCTTCACATATCCATTTCCACATCTCCTCCTTCTGCATTTCTCTCTCGCTTCCTTTCCGCCCCGTCTGTCCATCTCACTCTTGTTCTTGTCTGAGGACGTCCTGGGAGGAAGACGGTCGGACAGGGAGAGGGAGATGTTACCGAAACCTCTCTTACCCACCCACACGCGCATCTGTCCGAAAGGCCGCGCAAAGTTGAGCTCTCACATGTGCGCTGCTGGTCGAGCGAATGCGTCAACGCTGACTTGCAAAGCAAATTATTGTTTGGTCATAATGGACACACATAGCAGTCTGACACATGCTCCATTTGATAAGACACAGACAGGAGAAAGGAGAAGAAGACGAAGAAACAGTTCCGCCCTCCCCGGCACCCAGATGCTGTGGGCTCTGCAGAGAGTGGAAATTCTCATGAAAGGAGTTGTATATTTGGAGAAGACGTATCATTAAGATAGGCTCGGGGAAGGGAGGGAAGGATGCGCAGAAACTTTCCATCTGCTCTTTTAAAGAACATGTTATTGCTTTTTGCTCTGAAGGCCTTCCTTAACTCCATCTCTCCCTCCCTCGTCCAACCCGCCGAACCACAGCCAGAATCACTCAAAGACAATGGTGAAACCCGGCGACTCGTTGCCGGGCGAGAAACTAAATCACAGTGTTTTGTCAGATAGGAGCTAATTTGGAGGCTTAGCATTGAGGAGGACAAAAACTATTTTGTCCTCCTCAATGCTTGCTTGGCTTCCTGGCCAAGCTGTGCTCGTCACTCCTCTCTGTTTATGTTTGCTTTTTTTGTTTTTTAGAAAAGCTGTTATGGAAAATTAGAAGCAGGATCAGAATAAAGAAAAAACCACTGAAGCACAGCTGTGAATGAAATCTTATTTTGCTTATTTGCTTCCAGTGACCCTTTGGGATCCCAATAAATAGGCTTTTTTGAAGGTCATTCAAACTCTTTCTTTGGATTATAGTTGTCATTTCCACTCATTATGTCTGACTATGGCAGCATTTTGTGTTGAAAATCAGTAAAGTGCACAAGTAGAAAGGAGATCAGATAAAATGCTGTTTTAAGTCTGTGGTTCATATTAGATTCGGCAGGCAAATAAAAAAATAAGTGTTTCTGGCAGATTTCGCCTAAATAAGACAATCTCTTTTTATTCAGTTGTGACATTTTTTGAAAGTGATTGGTTTTGCTTGAATTCTTCAAGATGCTGTTCATTAATAATTCTAAAGGGATGCATTTATTCATAGTTTTACACATTTATCTGACTTTTTAATATTAAACTTCAACCAAGGTCTACATCTTCCACTGTTGTCTGAAAGATTCATGTACAGGTCAACCTTTACTTTGTGCCATGTGCTGTTTTGTAAGAGAATTAAAATAATTTTTAAAAAGGAGTACTTTGAAATTAGCCTGGTTCTTGACAGGCAGTGAGAATAAAAATCAGCCAACATCCAAGAAAAACAGAGCCTGGCCATTGACTTCCTATGTAATTCTGCTCGATTCTCATCTCCCTTCAGTGCTGCGTCTGCGTTTTCTTCCATTAAGCGGGATTTCTGTGGTTGAATTTCACAGAAATCCTGATTTCACAACAAGGAGAAGTTGTGACCGATGAAATCAATTTTCTGCGTTGTTTTAGTACTGTAGTCTGCTTTTAGTTTTAGAAGTGGCATCAGAGGAAGTGAACAAAGCCGTTCGGTCTGTATTGATCATGCTACCAAATATTGAATTCATATTAACAGCTGCCTCATTTGGCTCGGCACGACCAGCTGTTAGCTGCCTCTGGCTAACCGTTATCCTGTAACAACCGTTAGCCATTAAAAGCTGTCAGCCGGTGTTCTGACTATCAGTGCTGCCTCGTCAGATTTTCCTACCATGGCTAAGTCTATCTGTCAGTGCTACACGTCCAAAACGCCTACCGTCATCTTTACAAACAGAAAACTATAGCGGGTTGTGTTACTGTTAAATATATTGGATAACATTATTTGACTGACGGGACTGAAGTGGAAGCTTAGGAGTCATGCTTAGCTTAGCATTGGAACAATTTATATCCATGACGAAACCGCAAGAAGATCACTTCCTTTATCTGAATATACTACCCGTTTAAAATGAAAAGCGCTAATCCTTTTACTAGAATATCCTACCTGTTAAAAAATATTTTAAATACACAGGCGTTTGTAAGAATAAAACGGTATCAGACAAATAGAGATTTTTTTCAAATGCAATCCCAGAATGGTAAGCGCTTTGTTCTGAAAATCCGAAACGGGAGTGTTTTCAGTGTGTTTTTGGCATTAGGACGATTTTAGAATAAAACAAACATAAGAAACTGCATCATATTAACTTGTGTAACCTGGAGTGTAATTTTTATACTGATTACAGAGTCCTTAAAATACGGTTTGTGAAGTTAACAAAGGTGAAAAAACAGGTCCCCTTATGTTTTTACAAAAATATTACTAAATTCTGATCTTGTGTATTCCCCATGAACTCGTGAGCTCACGTATTGTTACTCCCCTACCAGCCAGTTTAAAATAACTTCCTCTTCACATCGGCTTCCTTCTTCTTTTCTTGACGTCGCTCGAAATCACGCTCACCCAACCAACCAACCAACCAACCCCCGTTTTCCCACTGCCTAAAATTCTGATGATATGAGTGTGACCAGTGTTGTGGATCAGGTTTTGTGCGCCTGCCTAGAAGCTACGGAGAGGGGAGCGTTGAGAAAGGACGTGCTTGTGCTGAGCTGTGGCCGTTGGCGTGGCTGAAGCCCCTTCAGTATCACGAGGAAGACACTCCTGCCTTCAGTTCCATGGCACGCAGAATAGACTCATTGATCAGGTTTGATCAGCTCTCCTTGTTGAAGAAGGGAGATTTTTGAAGGCATCTTTTTTCACATGATTTGTTGACATTTATATGTCAGAAGAGAATTTATGTGATTCCTGTTTGTAAGCCAGGAGGGCACTTGGACCTCCACAATGCCCCGTCTTGTATTGGTAGATTTAACCAATCCTTTGTTCCTCGTTTCCACAGAGATTTTGTCAAATTAATCTTATTAGTTTTTATGACATCCTACTGACAGATAAACTGATAAATAGATATACAACCGACTTTGAAATACACCTCTGCTTTCGTAGACGTATCGCTACGTCTAAAGGAAGACGGGCGGCTAAACGGTAGCGCTGTCACGTTTCATGCAGTGAGCGTTTTACACGCAAATTTAGTTTGCGGTTCTTGCAAATCGGACATTATCCGATCAGCTTCAAACATGTTCTCGTGCGCGAACGTACGCAGACCTACACAATAACGGGGTAATCTCTGCGAACACACACTTCCAGAGGAGCAGAGAAAAAAGAAACGGTTGATGAAGTGGACACAAATTTGGCCAGAGGCGACAATGCAATTATAACTTAGCGCATGAAATTAGCCTCCTTGTGTTTCCATTCCCCGCAACCAATCACATGGATAAGGGAATGCTGGGGGAAAAGAGAAAAAAACGAGTCTCCTCTCACGCTCTCTCCTCCTTGCTCAGCATTAAACACAATCCTGGTCATTATGCGCTGGAAAAACTGTAATAAAAAAAATGAAAAAGCTGGCGCCAGACAGATTTTTCTTGTCTGATTGACTATCATGAGTCCGTCGTCTTGTTAGGCACACTGCAAACACCGGCCACATGTATGGTGTCAGTGTTGGTCACCCTAATTTGGGATGCAAGTAAATGCCAGCAACAGAAGTTATGCTATTGCTGTTGTTGTTGTTGTCTTATCTAGGCTTTTCAGTGACATTTATTGGTTTCATAAAAACAAAATGTTTGAGTAAATCAAACCCTATGGTTAGTAAAATGTTTTTTAAATTAGCATATCTTATGTAAATGGATGCACAATCATTACTTCACCCCTGGCTTTTCCTCATCATCCCTCCTCTTCTCTTTTTATGGCCTGCTCACGGCTCAGGCCCGGATTTGTCTCACTCATGAGCCGGACATTGTGCTGCATGAAAAAGAGTCCAAGCCGCCATGACGCCACACGCTCTAATGTAACTCCACATACTCCTTCAGTGCACATCCGCCTGCTATATATATAAACAGGTGGCTCAGCGTTAACTGTTCTCAGCTGGTTGGTGGTGAGGGCGACTCGTAAAGCCACTTTGAAACAGGCTCGGTTTAACTGTCCGATCGGATACAACAATATGCATTCAGGTTTCCTTTTTGCATCAAAAAAATAAGCCAGCAACCTAAAGTTGATTCATTTAGTTCCAGTTTATGAGTCTGACAGGCCAGAGCGTTCACGAAAGACTACGGCTGCATTTCCATTGGCTTTAAAAGTGCCCAAATTGAAATTGCGTAAATACATTTGCTTAATGGAAAAGGGTCAATTTTGAAAGAACTCGTGTTTTGCGATTCAAACATTTTTGCCCTAGGCTGAGGTGACGCTTCGGTTGTATCAAAATCAGTGTGTTTCGTAAAACTGCAATGGCAATCGCTCGTTTTTGTCTCCTCGAACGAGTCGCGCATTCAACAACCGGACGTTACCACTAAAGACGGAGAAGACGACAGGAACCGGGTGGAGGATGAAGGCGTGGCAGGTTTTTTAATGATTTATCATGTGAACAAACTCATTCACGTGATCTTAGCTGTATTTCATATTTAAATGGAAACACCGCAATTGTGAAAATGTGTTTTTTCGACCGATATTAAAGTTTTGCGCACACTTATACTGGAAACGCAGCTTCTTGGAGTGTTTCTCTGTGTGTGGGAATGTGAGACATTTAAGAGATTTTATCACGGTAAAGGAACCCTATAGTGCTTCAACAGACAAACCCTTTAAATATCGAGATCTTTTAATGTTGCAAGATTTTGTGCATTGGAATTTGGAAAAATCACAGACTCTCGCTCCTAAAATCTTTACTAAAGGCATTAAGAGCTCGCTTGGATTTGTTGAACTGAAGTCATTTAACCCTTTAAAGACCTCTTAAACTGGATTAAAACCCTCTCTGAGAAGCTATTATGTATTTCTAGGGAATCCCCTCGTCCTGTTTTAAGATGGGGGATAAAAGAAAGCGAGGACGCAGTCGATGTTCCACAGTGAAAATGTATCAATCTTGGCAACAAAAAAAGAGCAAACGTAACGGTTAAATCAGTGTTACGATCTATAACCAGCGGGACTGAAGACAAAGGATTACGTGAGTGTTAACCGTCTTCGCTTGTCTTTTTTCCTTGGGGTTGACGCTACACGTTCTCATCTCACTGATTACATATGCAGCGGGGTGAAAGGGAGGGGGCGTCGATGCGAATATATTTGTGTAAGAGGCTGCCTAATTATCAGAGCTGGTTCTCCACTTCACTTAACTTTCTAATTGGCTTGCCTTTTTGGCTGCCATTAATTACAAGATTTCATATTCCATTAATGAATTGTGTATGTGTGTGTGTGTGTGGGGGGGCTTATTGATGCACCCATACTCACACCAACTTACAGTATAAATCTAGATATAGACAATCAGACTGAACACATACGTCTCAGACGCTTCAACTAGAAGCTTCATTAATCAATTTGTGGTTATTTTTTTAACATTTTGTCTTCTCATGCATGTTGTCTTTCTCCTCCCTCAGCATCCCTACCCCTCAGAAGAACAGAAGAAGCAGCTGGCGCAGGACACAGGACTCACCATCCTACAAGTGAACAACTGGTAAGTCGCTTCAGAGTTTACATGCAGTCGATTTTTTTTATTTATTTATTTTTTTTCGGGGTGGGACCGCCTGGGGCTATCCTAGTTCTTAATGATTGGAATTAATGCCTCCCCTCCTCCCCTACTTTTCATCCCTCTCTTGCTGAATTCCTCCTCAACCCAGATCAATCCATGTGAGGAGATATGGCCTGGAGTGGTTTTTCTCTCTCTCTCTCTCTCTTTTTTTTTTTTTCCTCAAAAAGCAACTGCTTAACTCAGCCCCGACATGAGCATCCATGTAAATTAACTTAATCTTTTAAAAAAAAATCCAATAACATCATTCATTATGTACAAGTTAGATGAGGATGATCACTTGAAAAGTGGTAGCTTACAGGGTAATTATAGGTGTTTGGCCCATTCATTTCAGGGTTTGCGGATTCTTTTTTAGCCTTACTGTAATTAACGTTCATTTTAATCTTTGTGCTTATTTTGTCTAAGTTGATTGCAATATTTAAGCAGAATGTTAAAATCTAATTTTACTCATAATAGCAAAAAAATACTAATTTCTTTGATTTGTTGTCCTGTTTAGGGACTAGATGAGATGACTTCTTTTTTTTTTTTTAACTTTGGAGGATTTCTACAGTTTGCTTTTACCTGTATAGGTTTTACAAACTGCATTTTAATAACCAGTTTATAATAATCTTAATGGAACTGTACAGAATACTTCACCATGACCGTCTCAGATCTCACAAGCCATGTATACCACATGTCTGTGTCACTACTATAGTATTTGAACCGTGACCAGCTAGCATCACGCAGGTCTTCCGAAACACAAACTCTGCATTGATGAAAACTCACCATGGCATTCCAGATGCTTGAAACTAAAGGTAAAACTGGTGGCATGACCTACTTTATGGCCTTTCTGACCACTGTAAATTTCACATCTTTCATCCCAATCTACGCACACAATTCATCCTGCATCAAAAGCAACAGAAAACGTTAACGATGTGACACTTTAAAAACGTTAAAATCTGCATCGATTCCTCATCTTTAGATTTGCTGAATGTGTGTTTTTCATCAAGACAGAATACATGACAAATGAGGCAACAGTATTAGAGCAACTTATGTATTTTAGATTGACTATACAAATTAGATGCTGATTTCATGCATGCCTATATGATCTTGGGGTGTAAGAATTGTTTGTCTCTCTTCTGTTACCCAGTTATCTTTCTTCTGTTTTTGACTGGCTACATTAAATATTGAAACTTAAATGTTTTGAAAGTTCTGGGAACTTCTTTAGTGCTATCTGTGTTGGTATGAGTGGTTTTATTAAGCCTATTGTTGGGAGCTGAAGCCTCTGAAAATTTATTATTATTATTATTATTATTATTATTATTATTATTATTATTATTATTATTATTATTATTATTATGTTGTTGTTGTTGTTGTTGTTGTTTAAAAAAAAACTGCCAACAAATTCAATAAAATTTGGCCAGAATATGCTACAAATAATTATGTTTATCTTGGCAACATTGACTTGGAAATGTTGCCAAGATATGACTGTTCGCAGTCATATCTTGTAGTGTGAGGTTTCCATTACCCTGGAAACTAGTTTCAAAAAAAGCAACTTCTCAGTTTTTGTTTGAGAGATTTTCTACCTTCCTGATGTTTGCTCAGATCCTGGGGGCCAACTCCCCCCCTCGTCCTTTAAACCTAGTGACGGCCCTGGTTGTTACCCAGCAGTGCTCATTAACTGAACGTTGCATCCGAACAATTACTTTCTTTCTTACTTCGCTACAAGAGTTTTAACTCCCCATTACATCAGAGCTTAAATGAATCAGTATCACAAGATCTCATAGCTCCAGTATTTCAAATATTTTTGGAATAACTTTAGCTTTTAAAGTCATCCTTGTTAACAAGGGGCCCCACTTGGAAGTCTACAGCCTGGCTGCTAACCTGCCTCTGCAAATTACCGCTCTGCGAGTGCCAACTAGGCAGCTAATTGCAAACAAGTGTGACTGGCCAGGCTCATAAAATAAGGTTGCTAACTATCCGTTTTAACCTTAGGTAACACTGTTAAAGGTAGAAAGGGGCCCTATGTCCTCGCGCGGCCAGTCTTATCAGTGAGATAGCTATCAGCACATGCTTAGCGTTATTAGCCGTGTCTAATTAAAGGGGCTGAAGCCCGGGTAGCCGAGGCACGGCCCTGGCAGAGCGCGTTTGATCTGCGCAGCCCTTAAAATAATCCTTGAAAGCGCCTTGCTTGGTGCGGGCATAAAACCGAGTGGAGGAGAGGCAAGAAGAAAGCGATGAGCGGCCTAGCGAGAGTGAAAAATAGATGAAGATCAAAAAAAATAAGAAAAAAGCGTGAGATAAGGACAAGAAGGAGGGGAAAAGATCAGGCCTGATAACTCCCCCATTACCAGCCGTCTAATGATGTTAACATTATTCCCAGCCATTGTTCGGTCTGAGACCTCAGAGACGTTAGTTTAGGATATGATGGATCAGTCTGTGGAGGATTATACCCAACACAAACACACACACGCACACACGCACGCACGCACACACACACACACACACACACATTGCCTTCTGACCGAAGGGAATCCTGTAGAGGTTATCAAATCACGTGACCCCCCCAAACCCCACCACCTATAAAATCCAAGGGAGGGGATCACTTCTCACAGCTGTGATATTGTGCGTGTGTGTGCAAGACACAGATAGACTTACACAGTCACATGAGCTGTAGCTTGGTCTCTTTACCTTGAGTGTGTGTTTGTTTTGTTTTTTTGTACGGGTATGGCAACAAACCCTGAAGGTTTGTGTGTGTGTCTGTGTGAGAGAGAGAGAAAGCAAGGCCACCACACACACTGTGCAAATCGTAGGTGGCTAATCTCGGTTTGTGGAAGATGTCGTCGTGTGCGAGTGTGTGTGTGAGAGAGAGGAACCGGGGGTGGTTAATCTAAGGGGTATTAACTGTTAAACCCTGCATGCTGGGATCCCGCTGCCCCCTCACATTTCGATATATACAAGTGTGTCCACGTGTGAGTGTGTGTGTGTGTGTATGGGGGGTGTATTTGTCCACAGGCAGATTTCCATGCATGGTTCGGTTGTCTGAGCAAGCGAGCCGCAAGTCGCGGCTTGAAAGGACGACTGAGAATTAAAAGAAATACAAAGAAAACGAGGAGAAAGAGATAAAAGCAGGAAGAGAACGATTAGAAGAAGAGAGAGAGAGTTGAGGAAGAAATGGAAAAATAAAAGACGGACAATGACAGAGTGATAGAGAGAGAGGGAAAGACAGAGGGAGAGGTTATGTTAGGGGAACTGCCATTTCACTGGCGTGTTGTTGTGCTGGATGGGAAGCCCCGTCATTGGGTGTCTCCATAGCAACCCCTAGTGATGTTACCTCCTGACCCACTGATTTAGTGAAGTCAATTTCCCTAGATGTGATTCTGTTTGTCAGCGGCTATTGGAAAAACACACTCGTTCGCACGTAGACGTGATCAAATTCAAACGCACGCGCATGCACACACACACACACACACACACACACACACGGCGCGCAATCGTTGGCAGTTTCCACCGAATCCTCTCCGCAACTTCAGAGGGCATGGAGCGCTTGGCGTTGCTGCGAGTTACGCGAAAGTCATTTGAGTTTAATCCATGTCAACCGACCACAGACGCACGGCGGGGTCGTCCGTGTTCATGTCGTCCCAGCAGAGGAGGGTTTAAAGATGAAAAGCGTACGGCCGCGCTCGCGGATGGAAATGCACGCCCCGTCACATGGTGCAGCGACACAGCGCCGGCGAGCACACACTCGCGCGCGGATGGAAATTCATCGTCATGTGCTTCATCACACAGCGTCTGCTGCACACTCGTGTAACTCTCTCCTCTTGCTCTTCTCTCTCACGCACCGCGGATGTGTTAACACACATGTCTCCGTGCATTATTGATGAGCGAGCACGTGGTGGGGCGAGATTAAATAAAAATGCTAAAGGCCGGCAAGGGGCCGCAGATCACTCATGAATTATTGGCAGAAGTACGCTGCACCAGGGAATCTCAATTTGAATGGAGAGAGATTCATGCAGAGTAGAAAGAGAATTGAAACGAAGGAAGGCCCGAATGGAGACGCGCACACACACACACACAGACGGATGAGGAAAGTTACAGATACTGTACACTTGGTGGACAGGGGCGCTGTCCAAGCACAAATGACCTTAGACCTACATGGAGACATACAAGATCTGATTGATTTCTTATTATTATGTAACAAGATTTTGAGCTTTCCTATGAGATGATGAATGTGGCATCAATGAAAAATCCTCAGTGATTAGAAGAAGATACTTAGTGATGCTTCGAGGTCTTTAAGCAGTAGATTACAATGTCATCAGTATACAGGTGGCCTTATATACCCCGTAGTGAGTTGCAATGAGTCTGAAGTACACTTACCTGTCAGATACCTACAATAAACATGCAAAAGTATTCATGTCCATGACTTTTGAGTCAAAATTCAGCACAAATACCGTCAGTCAGGAGACAAAACGGGGGAAAGCCATTTATTCTGACCGACTGTGAAAGTAAAAACAGAGAAAACAAACATTTTTTTTCCCAAATCATTTTCTCATACAATATAAAGTTTATGAAACTTTAACAAATTCTGCAGGTCTGTGACTTTGTCTGGGAAATTTTTGGGCAAAACATTTTCATTTTTCATTCAGTGAAGTTACTCCGTGGGTCGAGTATCCAGAAATTTTACTCAAGAAAAAGCAGAGATACTTCATAGCAAAACTACTCAATTAAAAGTAAATTTTTTTTCTCCAAAACTTGCTCTAGAAAATGTGACTGAGTTGATGTAAGTGGTTACTACCCACCTCTGGCCATTGATCGCACCTCAGCAGGAAGAAAAGTCTTCATCACAACGAACCACAAGCAGCGCAAGCTCACGAAGATAAGCCAGCGTGAGAATGTGCGCATTTGTTTGGAAGATAAAACTAATGCTGACCTGTACAGACTCGGGTGTATCTTCACGCGCGTCTCCCTGCAGCCACTTTATCAGAGTGTTTTAGAACAACACAACATAATTATGCAGCACTAAATACAGGCAGCAGCTAAAAGCTCAATGTGCATCATATAAAACGTCTCTCTGTGGCAGCAGTCAGTATCTCTGCGCTAAGTTCTCCTAACGCTCCGGTGATGTAAAAATCGATGGCCAGGTCATCAGGTTTCCCTTGTTGGCTGCCCCTCTCCTTCCTGCCTGCAATTTAATAATACCCCTTTAAAGGCAGTGTTTAAGCCCCGCCGAGCAATTGTTTTGTCAATAAGACCTCCTTTTACGAACGTCTTAAAAGCCTGGACAGAGAGAGAGAGAGAGAGAGTTTGGAGGAGAGTATTCAGATGGAGCTGGCTGGACGAACGGTGATGCTGCCGAAGAGGGCGTGGTGCTGCTTATCGGGTTTTTGAAAGCATGGGTCGACACAAAACAGAGCCGACCGGGGGAGGCAGAGGAACAGAACAGACACAGATAAAGGAGGAGGAAACAAGAATGTGGAAAATCTGAGTTTAGTTCTTCTAAAATGAACACGGGAACCCACTAAAAACCTTCCAGTACGGCTTTAGTGGGCAGATTGTAGTTTGGAGGCGTCATCGTTGAGATTCTAGCAGTGGATTTTTGTCAAGAAATTGAGTAGTAATAACTTTTGAGTACGTGCTGTGAGTTTGTGTTGGGAAGAAAATGTAACATTCATCATTGGCTAAGCAGAAAAGAAAAGTTTTATTCTTATTGGCATGCATGAAGGCAGAAAGTGCTTTGATTTCATTTTAATGCTTAACAAACCACTCACACATCCTGATATTTGATGTGATTTCTATTCTATAGTGCTCAGGACATCAAAAGATGTTTAGAAAAAGAACAAAAAGTTGGTGAAAAGAGTAAATTTTTTTTGAAAAAGTCTAAATTTGTGGAAGGAAACCTATTTATCTATTTGTTTTTACCACTTATATCAATACTTTGTAAACCCTATGAAAATGCATATCATCCCCTTCCTAAAACAATGGCTTGAGTGATTTTGGCAAAATAAATCACAACCTCTTTCTTTCCAAAACATGTTTAAGCAAAAAAAAACTAACAAAACAAACACACACACACTTTAGTAAAAACTGACGTATGCCATTATTTTAGGAAGGTGACGAAATATGCCTGCAGACATATATAAATACAGAAAGTGTTTTGATTTTGTTCTCTCTCCTAATAACAAACACTGTCAGTATCTGATATTTTATGTGATTGCTGTTATATAATTCTCAGAATATCAAACGATCTTGAGAAAAAGAACAAAAAGTTGGTAAAAGGAGTTTCGATTCACTCCTCTTTTTTTAAAAAAAGACCAATTTTATAGAAGGAATCTGGTTTATCGGCTTATATTTAACACTTTTATCAATATTTTGTTTGTAAGCCCTATAAAAAATGCATATACTGCTGGGCTTATGGATGTTCTGGTTCCTCCTTACAGAATTCTTGTCTGCAAACATTGTGCTGCCAAGTATGTTTGGTTTTGCCTTCATATTAAATGATTAAATAATCAGATTTACTGATTAAATCAGGCAGGAGCTCATAAACTATCCCCAGTTTGAGTGCTGTCGCTTCGGATGGCCTACAGTGCCGGTTATTGCCACAGATAAAACTAAATAATCCAGGTCCAAGTGGTAAATAATGAAACAGTCAAATGTAGGAGAAAGAGGAAAACGGGTACAGTGAGACGAGTTGTGAGGCTCTGTATGTTGACAGGCCAGAGAAAGGTAGATGCTGGAACTTGTTCACAGAAACTCTTCTAAGGTGTGTGTGCGCGCATGCGTACGTGTGTGTGTGTGTGTTTTAGAATTAGCAGGCCAAGTTTCAACCCATGCCCCGAAGCCTGTTTCGTACACTTTGCTCCGTCAGGTTGCTTCACTCTGAAACTCTCTGACATTACAGCAGACACACACACACACCCACGCACACACTTCAGATATGACCTCACCCTCGGTTTTTCCAGTGCCGGCTTAAGATGCATGAACAATTTCAAAAACAATATTGGAATCTCTCAGTTGCTAGCAATAGCCCTTTACGGGAATCTGCAGCCTGTGCCAACACAACCCGATCTTTACTGTATTATGTCAACAGAAATCCGCGTGGTTGGTGTGTCGGTGCACAACCTTACACACACGCACGCATGCAAAAGATGCACCCACTCCACTGAATGCCATCCCTCCTCCTCTTCCTCCTCCTCCCCGTGTTTCTCTTACATCACAGCACGCCGCCCGAGGCCAAACCTGCATTTCTCTTCATTCGCCCCTCGCTCTGTCTTTTTTTTTTATTCCCTCTTCTTTTCTTCCCACTCCTCTCCTTTGCTTTTCAACCTCCTTTTATAGTGGGGATGGAAAGGGGGGGTAGTTCCAAAACATGAAAGGGTGACAGAATGTGAATACCGCGGTCTGTGTGGAAACGCCACATGGTCGCCGTCGTACTCTCCGCCGTCCGTCCGTCGGTCGGGCGTTCTCACGTTGATGTTTTGCTGTGAAAAGGAATCAGCGAGACACACGGCAAAGTGTTTTGTAGCAACAAAGACTGGACGAAGGGATGACATTCATTACGGGTGTTTCCGACATAAAGAACTTGTTTCTGTTGGCTTTCTGGTGAAATGTGGCCCCTCCAAGCCTCCGCTAAAACTACTTTGTCAAAATCTTATTATCTGCTACTGTAAAAAGTCATAATATGACACTTGGGGTATGTTGATTTTTTAAATAAAATACTGCTGAGTTTGCACGGCCCATGCCAAGCTAGTGAGCATGTGGGGGAAAAAAATAGCGATACATTTTTGCTTTCGGCCTGCTGACGCCTGATATTTGCTGCCCAAAAAAAAAAACTACCTTCACTTGTTTCTGAGCAGCAGTGAGGATCCCCCATGGTGAAAGCTGCTGCGAGCTGCTGGGGGAAGTGACACGCGCAGTGGCAGGATATGACACGGGCAGTATGGAGTGGGATTTAGGTCACCCAGTCCGTTTGCAGCAGTGCCCGTTGCAAGCCCCGTCAGCAATACAGCCTGTGTGTGTAGCTGCTCTACACAGACATTTTTTTTTGCTTCTATTTGGAAACTGAAGAGACGTGTAACAGATTCATTTTGTAACTAAGCGCATTTATATTTATAGTTAACAACCTCTCACACTGTAAATAAGGTGATACATATGTAATACTCACCCCTAAAGTAGCTCGAATGGAATAGAGTTCCACATGCACTCTCAAAGTGTGATGTGCATTCACGGTGAGGGCCACACAAACAATTCGATCCAAGCCCGAAGGCTAGAGGACACAGGCTGGGTCCGCTGCGCTGCGGTTGGGGAGCGGACAGCAGTGCTTGTTTCTGACCAGCACCAGGCTTCCAGCCATCCCTTCCTCTCTCCAGTGTTGATGGACAAAGGTGGCTGAGTACAGCAGTGGCACAATGTGCCAGAAGTGAAGCAGAGGCAAAGATGAAGCCTGAGTCCTATTTGGTTGTGTTAAGCCCAGACTTAGTTTGGGACTTTGCTTTTAGCTCTTATTTTGAAGCAACAAAGGACAAGCAGGAAACCAGACTCATTGGTTAGGCTAATTTTCATGCTTCTAGTTGAGTTCTTTGCATAGTGAAATTCTCTTTAAACCTCTAAAACATCCCCATCCTATTCCATTCTATCCTACCCTACTTTAGCTTCCTTTTCTGATCCTTTTTTGCCCTCCCTGCCCTACATTCCTTACCCTACTCTATTCTCTTTCACTATAGCCTCCCTCTGCCCTGCCCTATTTTGACCTCCGTACCCTCCCTTACTTTGGCCTCCCTATGCAACATCACTTCGTCCCCCACTCTGTTCTGTCCTACATCCCTAAACCTGCCCTATTCTATTCAACTTTAGCCTCCTTCTGTCCTACCCTACTTTGACCTCCATACTCTTCCCTACTTTAGCCTCACTTTCTGATCCTGCTTTGCCCTCCCTGCCCTACATTCCTCACCCTACCATATTATATTCCACTTTACCCTCCTCACCCTACACTATACGGCGCCTCCCTCCTTGTCCTACCATTCTTTACTCTTCCTACATAATTCAATGCCATTTTGCCTCCCTAATGGTTAGGGAAGTAAATTTGATTCACTCAGAAAGAGGAGCTGGGGTCAAATTTGACCACTGCATCTCCTTTCAAATATCTAAATCTCTGTCTTATTCTGTTTTTTTTTTTTTGTTTTTTGTTCTTTTTGCCATCGTTATTTTTGCGCCTGTCTGAGTTTCATGCCACTCTCACTGTGTTTCTACATTTCTTCTTTTGGCATGTCCCATTCAGATGTCAGTAGTGGCTGCAGAACCAGTTCTGAGAGTCACTGAGTTCATGTGTGGTTTTCAAGTGGCAAATATTTCCTCTATTTGACTCTGTGAGGCACCTGGTTGCCATGGACACGTACATAAACAGACCGAGCTCCTCTCCAGTCTGTGTGAGCGGCTTTGCCGGCCTGCTGCTCCACTCTGTAAAACCAGTTTTAGTGGTGGATTCATGGCCCCTTTAATGGACACTGGGTTCTTTAGGCAGTGGAGCAACAGGGACGCTGTCTGTGCCTCGCACACGCATACATACTTGCATTTTATGTGGGAGAAGTAATGGAGATTAAGCGACCCCGTGTCTGTTTGCAGTCCAAAGCTCCAGTCGAACTTCACACAGTTTCTCCTGAGTTTTTCCCCGCCTCCATATGTGACCCTATTAATCCACCTCATGTTATTAGAAGCTGGAGCCGAAAAGGCCCTTCCATGCACTCGCCGTGTTTGTGTGTGTCAGTGTCCGTGGGTGTGTCGCTGCATAGCTGCGAATGCGTTTGGAGATGGTTCAGGACGTGTTCGCCTGCCAATAAAGGCTTGTAAGTTGTGCTGACTCCAAACACAGGCCTCTTGTCTCATAACATATTAGGTGCAGTCTCACAGCGCTCCGTCTTTGTCTTCTGATTCCTAAATGACCTCACTCTAAAACGAACCTCTCAAGCGTTTCTCCGTCCATATGGTTTTAAACCTCCGGGCGTGTGTTTTTGCATCCTTCACAGCCTAATGCAGAGGTAATGAGCACTTGGCCGCACCTTTTTTTTTCTTTTTCTCAGAGAACTGATGCAAACTGACGCTTTCTATAGGAGGCGGGCAGGACAGCAGACTGAGTAATGCGTTGCATGTTTTGTGTAGGAGTCTCAGATGTTTGATCTATAGCTCCGTACGGTTTGTTATAAAACCCATACATATAATTACAAATCCTTAAAGCGCTGAATTTTATTGAGGGACATAAAGGTGAAGGGGGCCCGAATACAACTCCACAGTTATTATTAGTTGTAAACAAATCCTGAAAAGCATTCGATTTGATCAAAACTTCCCCTACAATTATCTACTGGTTTTGAGTTGATCTCATGGATAAAATTCAAATTAGCTCCATTAGATTTGTGATTTGCTGTGAATACTTTAGCAAGGCGCTGCGATTGGTCCAACAAGTTCTGAGAGGGGGAGAGAGTGAGAATGAGGAAAAACTTTCCGACAAGCAAGAGCACGCAGCCGCGTTGTTCGTCTGTAACAAGGCATGTAGGTGTTTGTACTTGCTGAAAGCTGTGCAGACAAATTAGGGACGGTGCGTAATCTTTTGACTCAGTGCTAAATATGGTTTGCTAATGAATAGTTGCAGCCTTTTTTTTTTCTCTCCCTCTACCAAATCCGCATCTAAGCTGAAAGCTTAAAATTCCTCAGAACCAGTGGTTCTTATCTTGCGCTCAGGTTTTCCACAAATGCCCCCAGGACGCTGAGCCAAGGTGGGCACGGTTTGATTGATACAGACCGGGGAAGAAAACATATTCATTAGCTGATAATGCATTGTGTTTTCACACATTTCCAAGGGGGATTAAGTTGAGATAAGGAAATGCAGGTAGGGATCATTTTTGGGAGGTTTTACAGCATTGGAAAGCAAGAAAACATCTATGCTTATGCAAAGAGATTCACATTTAAAAATAAGCAGTGAATGCATGCAAAGAGGCCCAGTGAAAGTTTTGTTGAGTCACCTTTGGCTCCAATTATCGCTTGGAGTACGTCTCTACCAGCTTTCTCCCTCTATATATTTTCAAAATAAACCTTTTTCCAGTTTTTCACAGTTAATTTAGGTCTGGGCTTTCGCTAGGCAGTCCAAACTCCAAACTTTGCTTTGACCTAAAAAACTATTGCATTGTAATTCTGACTTTATGTTCACGTCTATCATTCTGTTAGAAGGTGAACCTCTGCAGGATTTGGCAGTTTTCACTACTTTTTTTTCCAGAAATGCTCTGGATTTAGATCTAATAATTTCCCCACCAGCTCCCATTAATGGCATAATGCTGCCACCACCAGGTTTTACAGTGGGGATGGTGTGTTGGTGTTCCTCGACAAAAATGGTTTTGTGCATCTATACTGAGGATGATTGCTAATTAAGAGACTTCTTAAAGGTATTTCTTGCATTTGGTTTCATTTTGGGGAGCATAGTAAAAGAGTCGGAACATATAGGCAACCCACACTAGAAAAGGAAAGCATTTTCAGTCCACTTTACAAGAATCGAATAGAATAGAAACAGCCTTTGTTGTCCTATAAAGGGGAAATTCAGGTGTAACAAATCTGGAACAAACTTCCAGAAAACTGCCAACCAGTCGAAACACCGAGTTCATTTAAATCGAAACTAAAAACTAATCTGTTTAGAGTTGCTTTCGACCGACAAGTCTTTGCAACACTGATCGACGTACTCGAAGTGCATTGATGATTTTGATGATGGCACTCGACAAAATGCAATGTTTGTTACTGGTTCCAGCATTTGTACTGTATGAAACTTTCATGATGCAAAGCGCTTTGAACTGCCTTGATGCTGAAATGCGCAACACAAATAAACTTGATTAAACAGCATCAACGGATATAAAGTTTCATGCAAAATGTTCTTAGTGTTAAAAACATCCATCCATCCATTTTCTTACACCCTTGTCCCTAGTGGGGTCAGGAAGTGCTGGTGTTTATCTCTAGCTAATGTTCCAGGTGAGAGGCGGGGTCACCCTGGACAGGTCGCCAGTCAGGGCAACACAGAGACAAACAACCATGCATGCACACACACACACTCACACCCAGGGAGAATTTAGAAAAACCAATCAACCTGACAGTCATGTTTTTGGACTGTGGGAGGAAGCCGGAGTACCCGGAGAGAACCCACACATGCACAGGGAGANCTGACAGTCATGTTTTTGGACTGTGGGAGGAAGCCAGAGTACCCGGAGAGAACCCACACATGCACAGGGAGAACATGTAAACTCCATGCAGAAAGACCCCGGGCTGGGAATTGAACCCAGGACCTTCTTGCTGCAAGGCAACAGTGCTACCAACTGCGCCACTGTGCAGCCCCTTGTGTTAAAACCAATATACAAAAAATAAATAAAGAAAATAAAAAGACTATAACATAAAATACTGTGCAGTTATGAAAAATACAAATATTGGATGCACAACCGAGTTGAGTCACTGTTCCAAAAATGTACATAGCGCACATTGAACATGGAAAAAGACAGACTGTTTACAACACAGGACATCTGTCATGTAAAAACCCAGTAATGTGGAAAAGTTCAAGAAGTGTGAATATTCCAGCGAGGTTCGCATAAGCAACATAAATTCACTTCTTCGCCTGTAAAGTAAACAAGTAAATCCCAGATCCTTGTTGTTTCCACTCATGTTTATCCTTCGCGCTCGCTTTGGACGGGAACGTTCAGCTTTGTGCAGGCGGTCCATGTCAGTTAACATAAACTAATCTGCTTCATTCAGGAGGACGAGGGAGTGCTGCTGCGAAGGGAGGATCAGGCCGACTTGTCAGCCGGGGAGAGAAACTCATAACTGCGCTTCCATCGCACACCCACAAGCGGCAAGCCTCCAAAAACGTCCACAAAAATGCACGCAGCTTTTCTACAAAATCACGTTAGGACTGAAGACGGGGGCCGCTATGTATTAGTGCGGCTGCGCCACCGGCGTGTGGAGGAAGGATACGGGAGCCGGGGCGTTAATTGTGGTTTTGCGGCAGACAATTGATGCTAGGAAGTGCGGTGACAACCTGATGATAAGTGCACGGCTACCCGTCAGAGCTTGCTTTTTTCCTTTGTTAAATCAAACTGATTGGCAGGCAGGAGGAGTGTGTGCGTGTGTGTGTGTGTGTGTGGTTGCAGAGTTATTTTAAGCAGCTCTCTGATATGAATATGCATGTCAGACTCTTGCTGGCGTGCGCCGAAATGTGCCGACTGCTTCAGAATGAGTGGAGCCGATCCCGAAATATCCAGCTGTGCTGCAAACGTGGGGGAGTTTTGTGTAGGCCGCATGAGTGTGCGGAAATTGTCTCAGGTTACCAGCTGGTGAGTGAGCGCCGAGGACGCAGCGCTCGGGCTTGTGCGCGTTTCAGTCTCATCTTACCGGCGTAATAGCCGGTTGTTGGCTGAGGAGACGTGCGACGACGTGCGCTGCAGGTCCCGAGGAACTGCGCTTGAATTTAAATCAATGAGCTCGCAGAGTAACCTTTTGTGTATCCAATCTGCATCTTCCCAACGCTCGTTATTAAATTATCCCCTAATTGGTCACGCGACAAAGGCAGCTGATGAAAAAGACAATTTCTTGCTTTTAATTGGGCATTTCACGCGCGCTTCGCGTACACCTGTGTGCAGCTGACTCGACTCGGTGTGTCTGTGCATGTGCGTGTGTGTGTGTGTAATCAGAATGGGACATTAGCAGGGGCTTGGAAGACGCCGTCGCAATCAGTTCCACTCTTCCCAGTGAAGGAGGGAGAAAAGGTTGGAGAATTAATCGTTACATTAGAAATGTTCGGTGCCTTGCAAGAGTCCTCATAACTCTTGAACTTTGGCACGTTTTGTGACGCCACAGCCTCACCCTTCAGTGTGTTTTATCAGAGTGACGCATAATTGTGAGGTGGAATAAAAATTATTCATTATTTTGAAAGAGTTTAAAGATTAATACCTTAACTGTCATTCATGTGAGTGGTTTTGGGGGTGGCAGATCTGAAAAGTGTGGCGGGTATTGGTTGTTCAACCCCTTTTGATCTGATACCAATAAGAAAAATAGCACTTCAAACCCACCTGATTCGTCTAAACCGAGGAAGGGGAGAAGAAAATGAAAAAAGGCTAAGATGGAACTTTCAATGTCCTAAGCACAGGGGTGGCAGCATCATGCTGTGTGGAAGGCAAAGACAAGGAAGGTGATCAGATGGTAACCTTTGGAAACAAGATGCCCAACTAAACGCTCCTTGCAAACAATTTTCAAATAATTCTCAGTCTGTAGAGGTACATACCTTGAAAACTACATGTTTGTTTTCACACGAGCAGTCAAGTTTACTTCTGCATCACATTTCATCAACAAGACAGTTCAAAGTGCTTTGCATCATAAAAACATAATACAGTCACCAATTATAAAACAAGTAATAAACATATTTTGTCAAATGTCATCATCAAAATCATCAATACGCATCAAGCATGTCGATCAATGTTCCAGTTACTACTAATCAAAGGCAACTCTAGACTGATTTAAAGGAACTCGGTGTTTCAGCTGTTTCGCAGTTTTCCTGACGTGTGTTCCAGATTTGTGGTGCGTAGAAGCTGAATGCTGCTTCTCTATGTTTGGTTCTGGTTCTGGAGATGCAGAGCAGAGCCAGTACTCGAAGACCCGAGCGGTCTGGAAGGTTGCTATGACAACGGCATATCTTTAATGTATTGTGGTGCTGAGCTGTTCAGTCATTTGAAGCCTCTGAGCTACATGGAGCCAGTGGAAGGACTTTAGATTTGGGGTGATGTGGCCTGTCCTCCTGGCTTTAGTGAGAACATGATCAGCAGCGTTTTGATTGACCTGTTGCAGTAATGAACAGTGTGAACCACTTTAGTTTGATCTGTTCCATAAACAGATGAAAATTACAGGGGGGGGGGGGTTACCATGAGAGAATGTGAAAAAGTTAAAGGGGCATGAATACTTTTACAAAGCCTTTGTATATAACGTTGGATACAGAAGCAATAAATCCGACCCAGTCTCTTAACAACAGTTCGTTGGCTCTGGTTCTGGCGACAGCATCTGGTTGGCATGTTTTTGGATCCACTGTTCCGTCGGTTCATTCGTATGTCAAACATATGCGCCCTTGGTTGGACTCCAACTCCTGACCTCTGACGGCGTTCAGAGTGTGATGGATTCCCCGACCTGCGTAAGTCGTCTTCCCTCTTCCATGTTTTTTTTTTAGGGTTTTTTAACCCAACTTTATGCGTACCACCAGCGGCGGCGAGTCACGCCAAAATAGCTTGGCCATTGTCGCCGGGCCGGATAGTGAAGCTCATTGTGTTGGATGGGAGGCCGGGGAGGGAGCAGGCCATAAACACCAGCCCTATCGCACCCGGGGGGTCGCGCAAAGGTGAAGCCTCACTCTGGTTTTCTTTTCTCTCTCCTTTCCTCTTCTTCACTCTTTCTTCTTCTCTTCCAGTCTTTCTCTGTGTCAGCTTATTAACGGGCACAGCAAGAGTGTCTGGTTTGCAGAGCCCCTTGCTTTTTCTTTTTTCACCCCCTCAGACGCTCTCACGCCTCCTATTCTCTTCCTCTCCCTCTCTCCATTCCCTCGGCTGCTATTATGAGAGGCATTTTATCCTTTGTTCCAGGCCCCATGGTGCATCTGGCCGCAGATACGGGGACGACAGGGACAGGAAACCGGCGTGGGTTTCTGAGAGGCGGAGGGAGTGTGCAGGGTCAGACTGTAGATTCGTTGCTAAGGGAGTTGGGTTCTCATTTTCCACCGTAAAGGACGATAAGCAAGAGCCAGCTGGAGGAGGAAGCAGATACAGATAGGCAGAGTCGAACTTGCTCAAGAGTTGCGAGCCCAACGCAATAAAACGTTTAATTCTTAGAACTGACGTCGAGTTTCGAGCTGATTGCCTAACTTTCCACGCAAGACGTAGAGAGGAAGAAAAGGAAGGGGCAAAGCAGAGCGAGAACAGATGCAAGGAGACATTAGGGAACGTCAAGAAGAAGAAGAAGCGGTCAATCCTTAGCCAGCGCTGGCCTCAGGATGACCTCGTCCCTTCTGCGAAGAGTTTGAAGTGCAGAGGAGAGGAGAGTTAAAGGAATGCTCAGGCCTCCCTCAACCCTCTTTGCCCTCACTCCTCCTCCTTCCATATCTTCCCCCCCCACCCGCAAAAACAGGGTAACGGTTGGGGGGGGGACAAGAGAGGGAGAGCGAGCATTGGTGATAAAACTCCAGACGTTCCCTCATTTGATGGGGCTCTGCCATGTCAGTGCATTCTTGCATTCCTCCCTTTTCTTTTTAGATTTCTTTCTCCTCTCTCCTTTGAAATTCCATATCAGCTTTAATGTAGCAAATATAGAAGAAAAAGTGCTACCAGCTCGACTTCCAATTATGTTGTTTTTGCTTGTTTTAACAATCAGTATTTCTGAAGCAGCTTAAACACAGCAAAAAACACAAAAATCTATCTTTGGTCTAGTTCCTAGTGTAAATGTCTTATTGCACTTAAAATAAGACAAAACTAACTTTCAAGTAACTTTTCAGCAAGAAATAGGAGCTTGTTTTTAGTAAATAATTTCATAATATTGATGAAAAAGTATTGGCAGATTATTTCACTTCTGTCAAGACATTTTTCCCATGTTATAAGTGAAATGATCTGCAAGACGAACCAGCACTTTTTTATTAATATCAAGGAATTATTGACTTAAAACAAATGTCCCTGAAAAGTGACATGTGAGCCAGATTTGTCTTATTTTAAGGACACTAAGACATTTGTATTATAAATTAGGCCAAATATACTTGGTAAGACTTTGTGTTTTTGCAATGAAGGACATAACAGTTGCAAAGAAAGTACCAGCAAACAATAAGGCTGTTAATCTTTCTTTTTACTGGCTAGCTTTGCCATCCTCTGTCTCCCTAATTCCCTGCAGGTCCGTCTTCAAACCATAAAACCGAGGAGGAACACAAAAGCACTTCTGATGAGGGAATATTAAAGAAATTTAAAGCAGGGGAGTTCCCCTCGCTCTTCAGGGTCCAAACAGATGCGGCATGTTTGCGTCCCTTTGTCTCTTTCCTCCCCTTCTCGCCCATACCCTGAGCTCATAAACGTTTCATTTTCCAGCTTTTTAAAAAGTCTCCCACTACCATTGTTCCCCCCCCTTAAGTTCGGTTAATGCCCCCCCTCCTCCTTTCAGAGATGAAACAGAAGTGTCCAGTCGGGCAACAGCAGGAACACATAAATCAAGTCAGAAGCCCCCCGAGAGTCCTCTCTCCTTGGGGTCATTACAGGCCAAGGGGTCATTTCAGAAGGGGTCAGGCTGACCGAGGCCAGATCGGTTCCTATGTGAACATGCACAATTAATAGGTGTGAATACATGAAGGAGAGGCATTAACTTTGTGTGTGATAAAATGCAAGAATGTTTGTGTTGCCACTTTGAGGTGTTTTCCAGTGTAATGACGTTTTCTGAAGGCCAGTAAGACTAAAGGTGACCAAATCCCAGGTCCAGTGTGTCACAATGTTGTTTTTGAATGTAGAAAGTAAACATAACGCCCTGTTAAGATGAGAAATAATCTGTTCTCTAGTTATACTTAGGCCTGTCGCAATAAGTCAATCAACCACATAAATTAAAATGAGCTCAATCATTTCTATTTTTAGGATTTATCGTTTTTGTCTTTTCTCTCCCTTTTTGCTGAAAACTGGATGACAAAAGTCTTCTGATTGGTGATTTGGTCTCAACTAGCCATTCTTTTGAAGGACAACTGTTTTTCATAGGAACTTCACAATTCATTTTATTTGTTGTATTATTTTGGATATTTAAAATGTCTTCCAGTCCCACTGTTTATTGATCTCTGAGACTGTGTTCTTGCACTATTAGGCCATTACTATTATATTACTTGAAAATGGGACAATATTATTGTTTATTACAATAATGTCTGGGACAATTTATCATCCAGCAAAATGTATTTGTATCTTAGCAGGCCCAGTTGTACTTGTTATGTCTTTAAGACTTCTTCTGATACAATAACTTACCTTCTTTAAAAGCAATAGTCCTTACAGGCAGCAAAAGCCCAACCAGATTCCTAGGGTTAAGGGTTAGAAGTAAGGTGTGAAAGAGCTGAGTTATGTACTGGCAATGGCTAAGCTCAGGGTGATGTTGGGGTTAGGCACTAATGGAGTAACAAAAAGAATGAACAGAGTTCAAGACCGTGTCCTATTAAGGATAGAAATACCAATGGTTTGACTGTGCAGTTTTACAGGAGGTCATGAAGAGGTTAGTGCACAAAAACTGCACAGACTAAAAGAAGTAACACACGGTCACCTGTCACTGGAAAAAAACACAATGCCTCCCACCAGAGGCAACGTGCCACGCGTCTCCGTCAGCAACACCCCGCCGTGTTCGAAGCCGAGCGTGTTAAACCGTCAGCAATCTCAGCCCGTCGGGAGGCGGGACGCTTCGCATAAAAAGAGATGGGTCGCAATGTTTCCAGACAGGCGCAGAGAGAAGATCCTGCCTCCACAAAGACCCCAGTGTTCAGGCTGACTCTTGATTTTTTTTTTGTGTGTGTGTGTTTTTTTTAGGCAGGTTTCCACAAGTTCTGCAGTCCCTGACTGTTCAAAGACAACTATTTTAATAACTGAGGCAGTTAAGATGCGACTTTCGCTGTTGCGCCGCAGCAGCTTTGCTGGGGCTCAGCGTCGCTTATGGGAGAATAATTACTCCTTATCACTGTTATGGTTTGCTAAAGAGAAATAGGCGACTTTGGAAATGTGGTGTTTTTTGTGCTGCCTGCCAAGATCTTCAGGGTATTAGTCAGCATTTTTTCCCCCCTTAATCTTGTTTTGAGTAAAGCTCTGACTGTGTTTCTGTGTTTTTGTCTCCTCTCCTTCCTTTTCTCTCCTCCTCCCCCTTGCGATCCTCCCCTCCGTCCCTCCCTCACCCCGCTCTCTGCAGGTTCATTAATGCGCGGAGGAGAATAGTGCAGCCCATGATCGACCAGTCAAACCGTGCAGGCAAGTCTCCTATAGTTACTGTTTTCAAGTCGCGCAGGCTTAAGCCAGCCCGAGTCCATGCACCCGGAGGCCTCTCAGTGGGTAAATACGGGACTGATGCGCCTTTCTTGGAATGTCCAAATCCTTCAGGGAATTCCCCCCCTTCCCTCTGTACTGACCAATAAAGTTAAAAGGCGAAATATCTCAACATTAACAGCAACCATTAATCAACCTTGACGTGCCATGTGGAGTGAAAAAGTAAAGTATTCACCTCTTTGCCAATTCGTAACCCTGCGTTGTACCCACATGTTGGCCTTTCCTACAATTTACTGACAATTTGGACAGGTCCTGACGTCAGATTTACCCATGAATGACAAACTAGGTACAAATTGATACATGGTTTGCGTGAAACGTTCCTATGGTGGCTTTGAATTGATTTGTGGTCAGTAAAAACATCTCCAAGATGGGTACAAAATTCCACCATCGGAGACGATTAAAACTTCTAAAGTATGAAATGGCAAAGCGGTGAAACGACCAGCTCTCATCTTAATGATGAGAGGCTTTTTTTTTTCTTGTTATCCTGCTCACAAAGCTAGCTGTGTTCTCAGAATAGTTTGTTCTTAACCCCTTGCAGCCCCTTTTCACCAAACAGGTACATAGTAAAAAAAGAAAAAACAAAAACAAACCCTCCACCAAGGCTCAAACTATAACCAAGGGAGACCTACGCCCGTTTCTTTTTTTTTGGTTTGACCGCTGATTGGCTTTTTTGGCTCTGGACCTGTTTTCACCCCCACCCCTTCCACCCCGCAACTCCCAATCCCTTTAAACACCCTCCCTCAACCCTATTTGCGGCTGTTTTAGGGAGCAGGGGGGGGAGGAGTGAGCAGTCCCCCTGGTGCATGGCTTGGTTTTGGACTGCTGTAAACTTTATTACCTGTAATAGGGGTGAGAGGTCATGGTGGCATTAAGGGAGAGGGTAGGGTGGTTGGGGGGGCATAGTAAAGTTCAAAGGCATTCAGTGGGGCCGAGGTCCTGCTTTTGCTTGACTGGCCGCCAAACGGCCTAAATCGAAGGTAAGTGGCTTTCTATGGGAGCAGAACAATGGAGGGGTGCCGAAAATAAGGAACCGGATCAGGTTTCACATATTCTTGCCGCTCAGTTTTAGTCCGTATTTATAAGATAAAGTATTAAGATAGGAGCAGATTCTGGGACTAATCAGTAAGAATGAACTTTTGTTGAAAACCGGATCGGGCCTCAACCTGGATCTCATTTTGCTCCTTTGATCGTATGTATAATTATACAGCAACGGTTTACGTTAAAAGCATTGCTGTATTACGTGCCAACGTGTCTTTTATTAAATATCTATTGGAGTAGCTGGACATGTCAAGCTTGACAGTCAAAATGAAACAACTGAAACGTTTTGGATTTGCAAAGTGAAATTTGAAATGTTCCCGCATGTGACATTTAAAATCTACCTGTTGGCTGCTTAAGCAGACAAATAAGATTACATTTAAATCTAGATTTTTGCAGAGTATCTTGCCATATAGACATTTACTAGCCTTTACGAAAGAATTCACCCCCCCTCGAAACTTTTCTATATTTTCTCTGCTTATAATGTCAAATTTGATGATTGAAATTGTACATAGTAGACTAATACAATGTAACGCATAACAGAGAAACGGAAAGAACAAGATATATAGTTGTCAGGTTTCAAATGTGCCCCCCTTTACTCCTATACCCCTAAATAAGATCTAGTGTAATAATTTGTCTTCAAAAGTCTCTTTATTACTAAATAAGAGTCCACATGTTTAATAGCCCTTCGCTGCCATGACGACAAATGTTTTGCTACAAATGTTCGCAAAACTTTGTGAGTATACCGCTAATGTAAAAAAAAACACAACTTTACAATCTCAGTGTTTCCATTTAATAAGAAACCAAATTAAAATCACAAAACTCAAACAGTATTGATTGTGATTTGTCAGTCTGAATACAATCTGGAAAACTAGCTGTCCTTTTCTTTTCACTTCCCATCGATCCACCTCTTTGTGTTGGTCTTTCAAATAATTAAAATAAATCTATTACATTTTTGGTGACAAAAATGACTTCTTGACTGTTATCAGAGCTTCTGGCCTCCATGGCAGAATCTTGCAGTCCTGACATTTAGATTTAACTCGACGTAAGCATCAAAATAAAATTTCAACAAGTCAATCCCTCAAACCAAAGTCAGACCGTGCCTTAAATGTGCCATAGCGTAGATTAAACTCTTATTCTGATCCCTATTAGAGCATTTATCTGCGTTAAAGTCCACCAGGGGCTTACAGCGGACAGCTAGCCGTAGCAGCGTGGAGCAGAGTGACGTTGAAAGACAGCAGAGTCTTCCTGTGCGTGCACCAACCAACAGATGATCCCGCACCGTCCGCTGAGCTTTAATTAAAAGGACTAATTGACCACTCTGCTCCCTCCCTCCCTCTTCTTCTCCTGCATCCACAGTAAGTCAAGGAGCTCCCTACAATCCAGATGGCCAGCCAATGGGTGGCTTCGTCATGGACGGCCAGCAGCACATGGGAATCAGACCACCTGGTATGGCTTTCTCTGCGTGTCTGTCCTTTTCTTCACTCTGTTGTTCCTCCTATCTGTCTTCAGTCTGTTCCTGCGGGTTTCTTTGGCTCGCTTCCACCCATTTTCCTTCCAACATCACCTCGCCCTCTTCAACCTTTGTGTCCTCCTCTGCGTTTCTTCAGACGTAGATGTGTTCTTCGGCCAATATCTGCCATGTTGATGTTCAATTTAATCTTCATGCTGACAGAAAAGCTCTTATTGTGAACTTTTACAGTCGCTGCTTGTTGCTTTGGGTAGAAACAGCAGGATGTGCACTCCCAAAAACACTTAGAAAGATATGCGCACACACCGTTTCCTCCCCCTCTTTCCTGGATACACCAGAACAGGTGTGCTCAATCACATTACACCACCATCCTCCTCCTCACTCCAACTCCCCTTAAAACTCAGTCCCTCTCTCACGCCATCAGCTTTAATCCCAGAGTTTGTCCTTAAGCTCTTCTTCTCCTCCTCTATCCCCTGTTTTCTGTGATTCTCTCTCAAGTCTGCAACCCAATCTCAGCCTCCACTCGAAGTCAGCAGGTTTAGATAAACTGCCGGGCGACTTAACCACCCTGCACCCCACCTCAAAACACGTCCACACACACCTCTCCCAGCCAAATCCACAGGGCTTTGTTGCTATGCTGTCGGTCAAATTAGCTTCATAGCGAAACCACACTGTTGCTAAGTGCGGTCTGCTTTGAACAATTTCCTGTTTGAAGTAATCAACAATAAATTTCTACACAATCAGAGAGAGAGAGTAGAGACTACACATTTTTAATTTTTACGTTTCCTCTTTGTGTCCTCCAGGGCCGATGGGTGGAATGGGCATGAACATGGGCATGGAAGGTCAGTGGCACTACATGTAGCCCTACCCGAGTCTGACCAATCACAACGCAATGGGGGATGTAAGTAGAACAAACTGATTTTAAACAAACTGATTTTAGACTGATGTAATCCTTTTTCTGACACTCTTCCAGTGTGAGTGGCATCTGAAGGTGTTTTCACACCTGATTGCCCTGTAGAACTTGGTTCGATTGGTGACCAAAGTCGCTGTTGCATTTGCAGCTGCAGCGGTTCATTGTGTCAAACAAGCCAAACCGTTTGAGAAGCCTGGTAACCTCTTCTCCAGTAGTGGCACTGCACCAAGATCTGAAGAAGGAAAAGATACAAAAACTTTTGAAGATTCAGTGAGCTCACCTTCCTTCTTCTCTAAATGTAAACTAAAATGGAGTAGCGGCAGATTGTAGCGTTCAGTTTGCATTTTTCCCCATTGTACTCAAATTGGCAGTAATTTTTTAAAATTTTAATTCAAGGCTATGCTGCTAATAAAAAAATAAATGTATTGTGATTAGTATGATTTAGGTCTACTTATTTACACCCATATTTATCAGGGCACCGAAAATCATATACTTTTTAAATATGTGCTATGGGAGCAGAGGTGATGTCACACTGTGTGAGAGAGTATTGAAACAAACCTCTGTAAAACAGGTGTTTGATATAAAACAAAGACAAAACGACTTTTGTTTTCAGATCATGTGCTAGTGTTGCAAGTTATTCGTTAGCGCAGCTAGCAAGTGATCTGTTCCTTCGCGTTGAGATTTCCAAAAGGTTGCCAACATGGCTTCTGCTTTTTTTGCAGCCTAATTAGGATTTTTCGCACAAAATATACCTTCTTTTCAAACAGCTTCCTACATCTGTGTCCTTCCTTCCTACTTAATCTTTAGACATCTTCACTAATACTGAAAATAATATATGTTTGTGTTTGAATGTTGCCACATTCAAACCTAAAACTTGACGTTGCCGAAGTTGATTTTTCTTCGTGTCTCAATGGGTTTTAGATACAAACATTCTCTTGTTCTCCACCAAACGGATTTGCGCTGTTGCTCTTTCTTCAGCGTTCCCACCCTCGGTGCGGTGATAAGAGCCTCTGATCTCGTCTGTGTAACTCTTTGTGTTCATTCTGTCGCCGTGTGTCGTTCTCGCGCGTCCAAAAGCTACAACATCAAACAGGAGAAGCAAAACAAACGAGAGAGAAGAACTACGAAGGCTTAAAGTAATACGGATTACTAATAAAGAAAATGTTCAATATCGAGACAAAGTTATGAAAGAATAAACCGTTTGTACACTGACTTATTTTTTTTTTGTGCTAGCATGTGGCGAGGAGGAAGAGGAAAGGGGGCGGGGATGGGTTGGGACAGGAGATGGGTGGAGGAGGGTGGGGTGGAGACCTCTAGTGGGAAGGGAGGGGGCAGGTAGAAGGGTTACTATAGCAACAGACTGATTGGCAAAAATGTAAGCAGTCGTTGCTGGTGCAAGGAGAGCGAGAGAAGTGCGCGCCCCTTACGTGTCATAAATCTGCCGGGTTGCTGTTGATGCATGAGCCGCATTAATACACACATGCTAACCAGCTACAGGGAGCGCACCACCACCACCACCACCACCACCTCCACCACCACCACCACCACCACCTCCACCACCACCACCACCACCACCTCCACCTCCACCACCACCACCACCACCACCTCCACCTCCACCACCACCACCACCACCTAGCCTCACTGTCTTCCTCATGCTCGCTCCAACATTGGGCTTTTTCTCACTGTCAATTTTCCTCTCTCCATCTCTTTCACACAACACCTTTTTCTAGATTTTTTTTTCTTCTTCTTCCTTCTCACTTCTCTCCCCTTTCTTCCCCTCCCCTCCACTCCACTCCACTCCCCTCCTCTCTCTCTCTTACTCCTTCCCTCACTCTTGCCCCGGGGCAAAACAGACTCCCACATAATTCTGGTTGTATACAGGCTGTGGATGGTGTCACAGCCGCACATTGTGATAAAGTGGCGCCGGGTCCAATCTCAGCCGAACATCATTGTTTCTCCCTTGCTGTGTGTGTGCCACCACACAACGTTTATAAGTGAAATAAATACATGCTGATGCGTGGGCGTTAGCCTGTGTACCTCCACGCTGGCCTGTATAGTGGTATATATATGTGTGTGTGTGCGTGTGTGTGTGTGTGTGTATGGTAATAGGATTACTCCTGGCACAGAGAGGGGACACAAACTACTGCAAAATGGAGGAGGTAGCCAGCAGGGTATGGAGCTTAGCCGGGCCTAATTGACTAGATCCAAATTAAATATGCCGTCACCAGAGGTGTGACCAATGGATTTGACTTATTCAGTTTACAAAAATAGGGACCATTAACCCTCTGCACAAGGCTCACACTCTGTAGTGGGGAAAAAAATCTATATATTCTGCCTCGAATGCTGGCGACAACAGAAGACCGGCGGTCTCATCTCACGCGGGACATAGGAAGTGTTAAGGTAGGAGAAGAAGAAGCAGAAGCTAAACAGGTTTTTTTTGTTTTTGTTTTGTCCGCGTCGCCGCCGCCGCCGCCGTGTGAAGTGAGTAAACACGAGGGCCGATTTCGGCAGCTTTCTTTCCAAGCAGCTGCTAGCCTTCCCAGCAGACCGCGCTTTAAACAGCCTCAATTTGCCTGCTGAATCCCGTAATTGGGCCACCAGAGGAATCCTCGGTGAGACGGGGCGAAGCGCAGAGAAGACGGGAAGAGTGGAGAGGAGGGAGGGAGGGAGAGGTAGTCTGAAAGAAGACGGGAGGGGCGGATGAAGAGAGAGAGGGAGGAGAGGAAGCCGAGAGACGGATGATGGCAGAAAAAAAAAAAAAATGTCTCGTCTCCTCAAACTAGTCTTTCCCCCTTACAGCTTCATCAGCTCCATCGAATTTTCTTCCTCTCTCCCCTTTCTTTTTTTTTCTAGGTCATTTAAAAGTAAGCGACGTGTTATACTCTTTCACGACCAATTAAATTAATAGGTTATTACGTGAGGGAGGAGTGGGGACCGTTATCTTATTTGATTAAGAGAGCACAGGTTCATTATATTTTATAAGCAATTTTCATTAGCGGCGTTTGAGGTTTTTGTTACTGCAGGGGCTAAATTGAGCGGTTATTGTGCCGAGCCTCGGCTACAGAAGGTGTGCCTGGCAGTCACACCGCAACATTAGTTAAAACTAAAGCCAATTAGTCCTGCTTAGTGGAGAGCGTTATGCCTTCCACCCAATGATGATTACGGAGCTTATATCCCCTTGCGAAACAATACACCTGTCAGCAGACATGAAGCCCAGCAAGTCGAGCAGAAGCGAGCCGAGCCTTTGATTGCGACGGGAATGACTCTCAGATGACCCTTACCCCGTTTCCCCTTCTTCCTTCCCTCCTTTCCTTCCCTGTCTCCTTGCTTTCCTTCTCACACAAAATTAGCCATGTGCGCCCGCACCCCCTCCACCCCCCTGCAAAACTGTAATTTTGGGCTTCAGGAGAATCATCACAAAGTGGAAGAATTAATTATGAGAGAGTATGGAATTTGTTTCTCGGTTCTCGCCCATTAGGAGCTTCCCCCCACCCCCCAAATCGACAACGCTTGAGTGAACGGATGCTTTCTCCGCCAGTCTCGGCTGGAGACCCTTTGTCCCAGAATTCATCGCTGAAATCATTAAGCGCAAATTTCTTAATCTTCCGCCGATGGGAAAGGGTCAAGATCCCTTCCCTAAGCCCTTCCACAAACCCTCCAACTATCTCACACAACTTCTTTTTCCTGTGGAGGAACCTTGACTATTGAACAACTAGAAGGAAAAGAAGGAACGCAGCATAAAAACAAAAAGGAAAAACAGGTCCCCATGGAGTCTGCGTGGCCCCTTGTATTGTCCATGTGAATGTGTGTCCCTGTTGATTCGGACCCTGTGGACTCCCCCCTTCAGAGTCGAGGAAATGAGACTTACAGCTCAATGTATTGATTTGCTTATTAGGTGAAAAACCCCATAAGCAACGTTGAGCTCTTCCAAGCACTCATAGCATTATTGGCCTCTTGACATGAGTTTACTGCAGTAATCAGTGCCGTCTTGTTAACCTGAGGTGAAAAAAAGAGAAAAAAAATGCAGGAAAGACACACGACTACGCCAACAGTATTATAGTCTGTTAGAGTTCACCTGTTAAGGTTTTGTGAAATCTGACTCAGTTTTGCTGACTGGAAATCCTGAATTTTAGGATCAAAAACAGAATCAATCCAAGTATTTCTGCAAATATCTTAGCACGCTGGAAATAAAACAAAACTTACTGACAAGTAACTTTTCAGCAAGATTGTACAAGCTTGTTTTAAGGCAATAGTTCATTAATATTGACCAAAAGTACTAGATCCACTGGCAGATCATTTTATGTTTAATGACATTTTCCCCATCTACCAATGGAGCGAGTACTTTTTCATCAAAATTAAGAAATTATTGACTTAAAACAAACGCTTATATCTTGCTGAAAAGTTACGTGCAAGTTATTTTTGTCTTATTTCCAGGGTACTACGATATTTGCACTAGAATCTAGACAAAAAGATTTTGTTTTTGAAGTGAAAATCTGAAAATGTCAGCCCACATTTTCTGATTTTTCCCACCCACTTTACTTAAACCCTCATCATGAAATGTAGTGCAAGCCTTGAAAAGTCACCTGTTAGGTTAAAAAAGTAAATAAATACAAAACTTGCTTCAGCAGGAGGTAAGGCTGATGAAAAATTGAAACTGAAGTGTAGACTAATAGCAAGTAAAGGACCTGGTAGATTCTGCAGCTGACTGGCTGATGTCCAAGCATATCCATTGTCTGAATGGCCTGATTGAGAGCAACACTAAAAAAATTTCTGACAGGAATTGAGAATTGATGTTTATCTCGACTCGTCGTACAATGACACTGAACTCGAGCTCCTTTTACAAAAAAGGAATTGGACCACATGCTGGTAGAGCCAAGGACAAGAAGACTTGCAAAAATTGAAATAATTGGGGGAAAAAAATATTAAAACTGTATAATTTTTATTCCATATTTCAACTACCCACTGCTTTGTATGTTCACATTAAAAAGTCCTAAGTTTGGTGCCTGTCGCTTAGAAAATGACAACTCGAACCCACTATAAACATAAATAGCCACAGCTAAGCTAGCACAATATTTCACACTTCTCACACTTTTTCTACTTTGTTGAAAACTGATGGATGAGGGGAGGCAGGAAGCTATTATTGTTCTCGTGCTCCTTATCCTTTTCCTTTTGCGCTTTTGTCTCGTCTGTAATGGTCCTCTGGTGTATACGGCTGTGTGAATGCTTACGTGTGTGTGCAGTGTTCGCGTGGACGGCACTCTCAGGTGACAGCCGTCTGCGGCTCTCGCGCTCTGGCTTTGACAACAACGTCGGTCACGTGCGCTCGCCGGTCACTCCCCACCTGCTTTCTCTAAGCGCCTTTGTTGCTTCTTAGAGAAAGACTTCTTCTTTACCCTCTGCATGTTTCTGAGGAAGTTTGCTGTCGAGCTGCACCAGTTTGAGGTTGTTTCGGATCGCTTTCAGGGCTTGCTTACGAAAGTCTGTCTCAGTTGCTGACTAGTCTCTCTTTAGAGAGAATACCAAGGGCTAATTCCAGTTACCTCGTAGTCCAGTTCAACAGATTATCCAGGAAATGTTATGCACTCAATCTTGGTATCGCTTCAAGCTGATCATGTGTGTTTGGTCTCTAAGTCCTTTCCTCCTGTTAAAGTAGCATTACTGTTGGGTAGGATTAACTCACTATATCCTTCAAAACCCTCTGTGTCTGTCTCATGCATCGGCACAGTATGCTGTGGTTCTGACCCAGGTTAACATGGTTCCGTTCGCTGACACATAGGCTACGTTCACACAGCAGGCAAATATGTCTGACTTTTTTTGGCCGTATGCCACTTTTTCACCGGCGCAACCTTTTCACCCAAAATAATCTGATCTGTGCCACTAATTTTTGGTACTAATTTGGATGCGTATCCGATTGTTTTTAAGTCTCAACGGCCTTGTTGCATTTTATTCGCCTTTTATGTCACTGATGTGAGACGTATCTGTGCCAGGTGTGGCCAAATGCTTTAAATCCGGACGTAAACGATGTATGAAAATAATGATTATGAACTTATGAAACAAATCTTTGTCACTGAAGCTCATCACATCACAATCCCGCCACTCATAGTTCCAACTGCGCATCCAAACAGACTTCCATACAGATGTTGCTCCACAAAAGGCCGTTGCTTGTACTTGTGCTTTCTTGCTATTATCTTCCTTTGTGTTGCGATCTTGGGACGACTCAGCCCTCATTGCTGTCATGCTACAACAGAAAATAAATGTATTTCATTCTGATTTAGCATTGTGTTGTTTCTCTGCCTGCTCCCCTTTACTCTAATACCCACAAAAAAAAAATCTCCATCTCCAGTTTCCTGCAACCCAAGCATCAGATGCAGTGACCATGTGGAAGCAGGGGCTTTGGTTGATTAATAACTTTTTGATGCACACCCAAAACGCCATTTGCACATAAACCTGAACACCTTCCCATACCTTCTGTCGTTTACAGCGCTGTCTAATGCAGCCAGTTTAATAAAGATTATTGAGTATTGATCAGTTGAATATTCTCTCTCCTCAGAGCTGGAGGGGAATCGTGTGTCTCCCAGAGGCCCGTGGCGCATAGGAACGTCACACCTCGACTTCCCAACGCCAGTAACCAACGAAAACAAGACTCCGGATTCAGCGACCGTTTGACCTGGCTGACGCCCGTCACCTGGACATCTTCCATGGCTGCCGCTAATCTTTCCACCAGAATCGAACTGAGCTGCGCCGATCAAAATTCGGCCAAGTACAGGAAGACCTGACTCCTGAAAGAATGCCGCTTCTTCTTCTTCTTGTTCTCTGGTGGGCACAAGACTTCAGACCCTTTGCTGCTGCCCAGTCGCCCCACGCGGATTCCTCCATCAAAGTGATTGTGACTGACTCTTTTCGGGCAATTTGCCTGCACCTCCGGCGAATGTGGTGCCCAGTTGATCTATTCTCGACTCTTGAGGGCAAACGTTAAGACTTCTTTTTAAGAGGAGCGCTCTACTCTTTGGGACGGAGGATGTGGACCAAAGAGAAGCCAATGTCTGTAAAGGACAGGAGGAGGTGCCCTTTAAAAAAATACAAAATACAGTGGATTGAGACCTGGATGGAGAGATGGCAAGAGTGATGAAATTAAAAAGTATAAAACTATATCAAGCCCTAGTTTGGGAAGTGAGTTGAGAAAGAAAATATACTGTATACTGTTGTAAAATTACGCTGGACTCTCACAAGAACTGGGAAACTAAGTATTGTAAATGCTATTGTATTGTTCTGCATATTATGTTGTTTCTAATAGATTTTTTAAAAAAGGATGTGAACTTTTTTCTCTTTTTTTCTGGTTTCTTTACGGATTCTCTTATGTGTGTGTGTGTGTGTGTGTGTGTGTGTGTGTGTGTGTGTGTGTGTGTGTGTGTGTGTGTGTGTGTGTGTGTGTAGGTGTGTGTGCGTGTGTGTGGGCATGCACCGTCCCAAACAAATCTGCCCTCTTCAACCTCCAGCTCCATCAAACCACATCGCATTTTTATTTTTAAAATAAAGTAAAATCCCTTTTTCACAGCCTTTTGTGGAATATCGGAACGGTCGGCAACCAGGTGTTGGTTTTGCTCGTTTTTTGGGGCGGTTTTTTGCCACTCCTCACAGCTTCCTCTCAGACATAGAAGACGCAGATGTTTCCGTCAATTTGTCTCCACTTCTTTTGCCTCCAATCTATGCCGCTTCTACCGGTTTCAACCAGACGGACGAAGTTTTCCCCGCCGTCCCGTTTTCTACTGCTTTCATTTTACATGTATAGGATGGGGAGATCCTCTTAGTGTCGTCATGGTGATGCAGTCTAAGAAATTTTTCACAGTTGATGGGGAAGTTGCAAGTATAACCCAGAAGGCACGTTTTCTTTTTTCTCCATCTGTATCCGATTGAACGTCTTTTCCAGGGTCTTATCGGTGCTTTTAACGTCACATGGCGGCGCACTCGCTTTCGCACGCCCAATGGATTTTCTCCCTCTCATAATTCGATGCAGATGCTTTGGGAAAACAACATTTATGCCACGGTCCACTCTTGGTTTTTGTATTTTATTTTTGACTAGGTTGGTATAATGCCGATCAACAGACAGGAGAGAATGTAAAAGTAACACTCTAAAAACTGCTGGGTTAAGAACAGCCCAGTCTAGGTTATTTTGCTAACCCTTTTCTGGGTCCAACATTAATCCATTCTAATGCACATTTTTTCCATAAAAATGTCTTAGTGGGGGAAAAAAATAATTATATGTGTATTTAGCTAAAGTGCATTCCAGCATTTTTGGCTTGCTGACTTTTTTTCTACTGGCTGTTTTGTGCTGAAAGTAAAAATTCTCGTATATAAAAGTCAGAAGCATCAAAACATCACCTACTGTATATGAGACTATAACATATATAGACTTAACAGTGCTTCTAAGTTCCTTATCTTTAAATAGAAACCATTATTTTCGGTTTAAAACAAGTGTATTACACTAAAGCTACTGAAGAGGGGATGAATAGAGTGACCAATTACCAGGAATAATAAAGACTTAATATTAAAGCTAAAATTTATTATTTTCAGTTCACTAAACTGCAGTAAAAACTAAATGTCAAAAAAAGTTGTGATCTTTAGACGTTTTACTGACAAACACTTGAATTTGGGTGGGAAAAGTTATACTTAGTGTACTTTACGACCAATTGTTTAGTTGAAGTTTAAGTCTTGCACTAGCTACCTAGCATGTAAAAGGCTCATTATGTTTTAAGTAAAAAGAAAAATCCTGGTTTTCTGGTGTGAACTAAAGTTCATAACACAATCATTGTTCTTATTCAGCAACATTTTAACCGTCTAATTTCTTTCCTCGTCCTGTTTGAAGAGGATTGTTGAAGTCCGATCAAGTCGATGTTTTCAAAATGGCGGTTGTTGAAGAACGAAGAGGCTCCTTTGAGTCTCATAACTCACCAAACTGGGTCCTGACTTTTGACTAAATCTGCAGCTACAACTACCTAACATCTGTCCCAATAGCATGAGGCTAAAATAAAAGCCCAGCAGTTTTTATGTGTGCTGCATGTGTGGAACAGTATTGATGTGACTGGGAACATGTGCGTGTGTGAGAGTGTGTGTGTGTGTGTGTGTGTGTGTGTGTGTGTGTGTGTGTGTGTGTGTGTGTGTGTGTGTGTGTGTGTGTGAGAGTGTGTGTTATCAATGCTTCCACTATCCATTGCTTCAGACATGTATGACGCCCATCTTTTAAAATTCCTTTGAAGACAAAGTCATGAGTCGTATGCTTTTACTTTGAAGGGTATATGTGTACATGTGTGTTGTAAATAAATACTTTTCTTCAAATAACACAACTTAACTAGTCTCAGATGATATTATTACACAGATGCAGTGCCCTGCAAAAGTATTCCTACCCCACAAACCGCCAACGTGATTTACTGGGATTTTATGCTGCAGAGCCACACAAAGTTTTAAGTATCTGTGAAGATTAAGGAAATTATGCATGTTTTGTTTTGTTTTGTTTTGTTTTTTCAAAAAAAAAAAAAAAACAACAAAAAAGCAAAGTGGCTTGCATAACGTGTTCACTCCCACTAAACTCAATACTTTGCAGAACGAGATTTTCCAAATTTTCTATCAATTTTCCCATGCAGAGTATAGCGAGTCAGACATGATAGAATCACTGAGCATCAATTGTCAGGTGTTGCCATGGATACTGAAATGGATTTGACTGGGCCGTTCTAACACAAATAACATGCTTTGTCTGAATGCATCCAACTGTAACTGGCTGATTATGATAAGGAGGGGGGAATCATCCCCAGAGCATGATGCTGCCTCCACCATGTTTAGGGTGAAGCTCAGTGCTGCTTTTCTGTCACACATAACATGTGTCCCCTATATGACTTGTGGCAAACTGCAACACAAGACTTATAACTATAAATAGGTCTTAACACAAATGTATGTTTTGATTTTTTTAAGAGAAAAAACCTGAACGAGTTTAAATTCTCCGATCAGCGTTTATGACCATCTGAAGCGGGTTATTAGTTATTAGAGGTTTTCGCTTCTCTGAGGCAGAAATCAACCATAAGCCGTGTTCACACTGAAGAACGCAGAGAGGGGACATGGACTTTGGGTCGGCCCGGATCTCCCACTGCTGCCGGAACATGTGCAGCCAATGCATGAGATCTGCTGTAATTTCCTCGCGCACACACACAGAAAAGGTTACGTGCGCGCATGCGTGAGAGCCGACTTTTCTTCCTATAGCGTGAAAATTCATTTAGGTAAAATTGCTGCAAACGCGAAAAAAAAAAAAATAAAATAAAAAAATAAAAAATAAATAAAATAGTGGAGGTTAGTTCTCCCTCATGCCTTGTTGCTCGCAGTCCGAGCAGCGCTCCGGCAGCCGGGGTTTGACTGCGGGATTACACCGCGCGTCTGGGAAGGGAGGAGCGCGAGCCCGAGCCGAGAGAGAGAGAGAGCGAGACTTTAGTCAGATTAAAACATTTGGGAGAGCAGCCCTTAAAAGTCACTATCTTATTCTCCCCCTCCTCCCCACATTTTTTTTCTTTCTTTTTTGGTGAACAACAGAGAGCCTGTTTCATCCGCAACAATATGCGCGCATAAATCAGCCCCCTCCGTTTCTGTCTCTCCTCCGAGCAACTATTATGTTTGTACCGCTTTTATCGGGCTGAATGCTATTTACACTAAGGAAGAAGCAGGGAGGAAAAAAACCCAAAAACCAAACAAGAGACACTTTGCAAAGTTAAAAAAAAAACAAAAAAAAACGGCGACGTTTTAATTGCCTCGCGTCTCTCCAGCATGGCTGGCAGATCCGAGGCTGTGCAATGTGAATTCCTGAGCCTGTGGCCGCTGGGAGCGGTGGAGACGCGGAGCAGAAAGCCCATGCATGACTGCCCTCTTTAGGGAGGCCGGGTAACTGTCCGAGTGTATGGAGGCTTTGGAGACGGCGCAAAATGCGACCACGTCTCCTTTTACGCACGGATCTCCGAGGCGCACAGAAACTCTGCGATCAGTATTTTTGTTGTTGCTGTTTAGAGCTGAAGAGCTGCAATGAGTCACAATAGTTGATAAAAGCAAATAAAAATAATAAACAATTTTATTTTTTTTTTTACTGTCTTAAAAGTACAACTAAGAGTAGTAATTTTTTTGACTTTTTAATCTAATTTGTTTCTAGTAGAAAAACTGAATAATTTTACTTTGCGTTGTATTAACAGTAAACGGCTTTAAAGAAAAAAAAAATAAAATCACAAGAAACAAATTAGATTTAAAAGTCATTCTATTATTACTTTGGTGTTTAAGCTTTGATTAAAGAATCAACGCCTGATAAAATAATAACAAATCTAAATTTAAAATGCACTGCCTGTGTTTTAATAAATGTGAAAACTTTTACATTATTCGTCACTGTTTGCCCTCGGGGAATTTTTTATTTTTTATTTTCCACGCAGCTGACCTACATTCCAACTGTCTTCAACATTTTTAACCCGTTTTTTTTTTTTTCTTCTTCTTTTTTTTCCCTTCAGGCTTTTATCAAGACAAAACATGGAACATTGTAGTTTGCCGCAGTGATTGCAGGCTTCGGCTGTCCTCTCTAAACACACGCTGACCGCGCAGTGAACCAGCAGCAGGTATAATGAATGGAGCAGAGACGTGTTCCAGAGCAGCGGAGGTGTCCGCGCAGGCCTGTCTTCCTCCCACAAGGCACATATGTTTGCGCGTTTGTGGCTCGGTGAGGGAAGACCAGACCAGGAGGCTGTGCGTTGAAATCTCAAGCGGAGGACCTTCCAGTGCAGAAAACACGGAGTTGAACAAGCCGAAGTGACCGCTGTTGTTTGTTAAATGTGTTTTCACTTATTGCTGGTTTTGCGACCTCTTGGTAAAGTTGCATCTATAAAAATCTGTCGCATCTATAAAATCGGTGTGCAGGAGTTTCAATTCAGGTCGCCGGAAAATGTGTTTATAGGCCTTGAGACATATTTAAGTCCTGGACCCTCTTCTGTCTTTTCCACCGATTATTTTGGCTTTAAAAACTGCTGGGGTTTTGGAAACGTAAAGACGTCACGGCGTATCTCAGTGTTTTTCGAATAAAATATTCGAAAAACACATTCGAAATATTCGAATAAAATATTAGAAAAATTGGTCAGCCACATTAAATTTACAGGCTATCAAATTTATATACTGAAATATATACTGTATATTACAGCTTGGTATATTAGATAGCCATATTAAATATTTAAACACAGATAATAGCTAAATTCTCTTTAATAATAATTTGGAGCAGGTCCACCAGTATGTTGCGCTTGTATTGTGAAGTACACAAAGTCGTGAAAGTTAAGAACTGTCATAAAACTGCAACCAGTTAGCAACACAACACACTGTGAAATTAATTTTGGAGAATATAAAATGTCAGAAATGAAATATATTTCAAATACACCCAAGTATTGGTCCTGTCGGTGTATAAAGTGCTTCATAAATAAAGTTGGTATGGTATGGTATGGTAAGTATTTTGGTTTGTAATTGAAACATTCACTACGTTTCTCAAGTAACAGATCCTACCTAAACACACTGATGTTGGTTGGGTCAACAGTGATATTTTCAAAAGGTCTGGACTACAAATGACATCAAGGTAGCAGCAGATAACAACTGGCCTAAGACCTGCTGAGTCTGAGCAGGAATTAAAGTTTGTATCAAGTGTAGCTAGTTTAGCTAATCTGGCTAGTTAGTGATACAGTCACACTTGCTAGCAAGCTAAGCTTTGTAGTTCTGATGTAGCCATTGCTAATAAATGGTGTGCCTTTAAAAGGCAAAAATATTACTGTCTAAGTAGATTTTTAATGTTTAGAACTATTTTAGTAGTATTTAATTCTTTAACTGGTTTAGCGATGGAGCTAATTTCCTAGCAAGCTAGGCTTCATAACCTCAAAGCAGCTATTGCTAATTAACAGCGTTAGTAGATGTTAGGTGAAAGGTTCTGGTGTCTTTCTTTCCATGCATTTTAAATGTTTACCCTTGTGACATTATCTACTTTACTCGCCACTCTTTCATTATGTTTTGATTTTGTTTTTTAGCTTTGAATTGACACGGCAATTTGTGAGGTTCGAAACATAAATGGCCTAATGTTGACCTGTTGTGTCAAAGATTTAAGTCCATTAAAAGCAGAAAAAGCAAACGCCACGTTCTTTTAATTGATTTATTTTGAGTAAAATTAAATCAAAAGTCTATTTGAACTCATCCATTTAGTTAGGGTCCTTTTTGTATGTTTTAATTATACACATTTTCTACTCAAGATTGTTGATTAAAATGTACCTAAATGAAAAGTTCCAAATTGTTGCTACAATTTATTTATTTTTTTTCATCAAATAATTCAGAAAATAACTGGATCTATCACAAACATAGAGCTCAGATAATTTTTTCAACATTTTCCCACTTTATGAAGTCAGTCTGAAGCAGAATCCAGATGAAAGGTTGGCCCTTGAACACCTCAGAGGACAGACTTTCTAGAACCTCCTCCTTGGAGCGTCGCGTGGCAGCTGGTTCTGAAACAAAAGGAGGCACAAAAAAAAAAAAAAAAAAACTCCAACAATCTGTTGGTGGAGAAAAAGAGAGCCGGGGAGCAAAAAGAATCGAGAAAGACTGTTGAGGGCCATTTTGGATGTCATCTGTCTCCTTGGCGACAGGGCCCCGGCCCTCAAAAGCCCCTTGGGCGCGCGGATTGTTTGAGAGGAGCCCGCTATTTTCTGCAGCATCATTTATCACTGTCACCACATAATGATTCCCCTCGCAGCTCCTTATTGATGTTTGTAATTGCATTATCTCATAAGGGGAGGGGGGGGATGATCAATGGAGCCGAGAGGAGCACAGAGGGGTCAGGAGATGGCGGATTGCTGTTTGTCCATTTAATGCAAGCAGGCTCTCATTATCTGCAACCTCTCCAGCCTGTACTGCTCTCCTCTGAGGTTGTTGGGTTTTTTCTGCTGTGATGAGAGGAAGAAGAGGATGGAAAAAGGGAGGCAAACAGTTGGTTTGATTTGTTTAACCCCTGCGCATCACCGATAAACAATAGAAATGTCGAGGAAATCCAGGTAAAGGGAGGAATTACTGCCGTGAATGTGAGGAAACGAGGCTAAAGTAGCTTTGGAGTTCTCTTTGTCTGAAGTCGCTCCATATTTTGTGATAATTACAGCCACTGCTCGTCACGTCTGAGAGTTCAGATGGACCGTTAGCCGGCTGAGGGAGGCTGAGGATGGAGGAGTCTGACTCACAAGTCGGACTCAGTTTTCTTTAAGTAGAACACTTTCATTTGGAACGGAAACGTTCTGAGGTTCTAGACATGCTAACCGAACAGCTGCTAAAGAAACCGAATGGTTACACTTAATGCTTCTCACCACAGTGTCTGTTGTCAAAATGTGAAATGAACTGAGAGTTTTTGTTAATTAAAAAGGAAAAAAAAAAAAAAAAATTATTTGGAGTTAGTTTTAGCAAAAAACATTTTTGATTTGACCAGTTTTCACTAAAGCCCATACATGAAAGCATCGAATTTTGCTTCATCGTCTAATGATTTCTGCTTTAAAAGAAAAATTTTGGATAATTTAAAGTGTGCAGCTTAACCCTGATATGCAGAGAGATTGTTAGAATGATAGTTTGTGTGACCTGACAGCCATGAGGAGCTATGTGTCATTTTAATGAGTCAAGTATTTATTTTTATGTTGCTTTTGTTTCAAAAGCTGACACAAAATCAGCTATGTTAAAGTAAAACACGTTATAACCAAAATATCAGCTTTAATGCGGACAGTCACGCATGACGTCCACTTTAACATCCAACAAAATATTAATATTGAGACATTTAAGAAAAAAATTAAAAATTAGTTCTAAATCTTTTACCTGAAAAAGTGCCACTTATTATAAATTATCACCTCTTTTTATACAGTAAAACCTCATTATTAGCTCTAGGAACATCTCCATCACCTGCTCGTTTATGACTATTTACTTTTCGCTACAGATGAGTGTTTCAGACTCTGGCTTTGGGTTGGTGCGCGTCATGGCGACGGGGCGTACAGGCGCGCGCAAAGCATCCAGCAGCTCGGGGGCGTCCTGTGGGCGCGCGGTGTGTTTTCTCCGCTCCACAACTTAGAACCAGACACTTCCGGCGGCTTGGAGGAGCTCGCTTCCTGGCTCAGGGCGCAGCAGCTCCCCTGCAGCTTGGTCGGCGCTCCTGCTGCGGCTGAGGGGAAACGCGGCTGGCAGGCGCGAACCTCCCAGCGGAGGAACAGCAAAAAAAAAAAAAAAAAAAAAAAGAACCACGGCTGGTTTCAGAACCAGAGGTGTTTCTGTCAGCGCCTTCCTCAAGTTCCACCTCTCCCCTCATCTTCCTCCAAGGTGACCTTGGCAGCGCCCAGGCAGGACAGAGGAGCCAAAAGATCACGGAGGAGGAGGAGGAGGAGGAGGAGGAGGAGGAAAGATTTACTCAGCTGCTCACATGATCACCTGGTGGGTCCCTAGATCCACAAATAGAGACCCTCACCTTCTGGAGCAAATCTCACAAAGACTGCGACATAAAGTGTTCAAAGTAAATCTAAACAGAGATTGTTTATTCGTTTTAAAGATTTACTGTTAGGCAACTTTAAGAAAGTATAGGTTCGAATCCTAGAGAAAAGCATAAAGTGAACAAAAGAGGGGAAAAAATAACCTTAAAAATGAAAATAAAAAAATACATAACCAAATCAATAAAAATATTGAAGTAAAAAGGTTGTCGCTCAATTTTATTATTTTAGTAACATTTAAAAAGGTAACAATTTAGGCAAAAAAAAATAAAAATAAAAAAATAAATGACGTGATTAGCATTCATTCCTGTGTTAGTAAATATCAGTACTAGCCGTCCTCAGTGCGCAGACGCGGCCCTGGGCGGCTGTGGGTCGGGTCTGGCCTCTGAAGGTAAACAGACAACCGGCAGGTCCAGACAGGACAGCGGGCCGGAACTCCAGATAAAGTGCAGCCTGCTGCTGGCTGTCCGCCATCTTTTACATGAGCTCGCTGTTTGAGCTCACACAGCTCCCGCTTCCTTCCATCCAATCTGCGTAGAGTCTGAAAATGCGTCGCGGCAGTCGGGGCTGTTACGCGCTCCGCTACAGAGCGCGTCGTTTCTCGCTGTTTTCTAACGTTCCTGTGCGACGTTCCTATATATTTCCCGTCTTTATTGGATTATATTTAGCTTCAGCAGAGCCAGTGTTGGTTTTGGAAAGTTGCTCTAAGTGGAAACTAGTGTGCAGACATCCCTTCCTCCCTTCCTCCCTTCCTCCCTCCTCCTCCTCCTCCTCCTCCTCTCTCTTCCTCTGCCTATCTCTCTCTGGTAATTGGTTGCCGTGAATCTGCCACCCGTCTCACATATTCATCAGGCTCACATCAGTGATGGGGAAAGAAAAATGTCAGCTCCTCTCGCTCTCACCCTGTCAGCCCTCCAAACCGTGAAAACGTGCGTCTTCATCGCTGTTGCTGCTTTTGTTTCGCATCTTTTCTTTTTTCTCTCTCTCTCTCTTCTCGCCTGCTGCAAGTTGCAGAACTCCAAAAGTGTTAAGTTTTGGAGTTTGTTGCGGAAGGCAGAGCGCAGCTCTGACCCCGTCATTTTAAGTGCCAAACCCGGTTCGGGTTTAATTTGTCAAGGTTGGCAAATGATTGCGTCGAACTGATACGTTTGGTGAAAACACGCAGGGAAAAGGTCCTGCGTGTCCTGCACTCTCTTTACACTTTTCTCTAATTAAGGAAAAGTTTGTTTACTGGAGGAGTTTTATGAGGTTCAGAGTCACACTGAAGTTGACAGATTTACTCGGAAGTTGTTGGGGGTTTTTTCTAACACTATTTACCAAAAGAAAAAACAAAGAAGAAATCTGCTTTCTGATTGTTTTACTAATTTTACATACTGACTTGTACAGATTTCCATCTTTTGTTGGGAGGTTTTGTTTTTGCAGAAGCATTAATTGTGTCCTGTCCAGTAGTGACCAGCCTGGTAAAATGACTCTAAGATTACGGTCTTCTGTTTTTTTCTTAAAGACCATTTTGCCAGTAATGATGCCTTCTGCACTAAATGAAAATAAGTATTCAAATTTGCAACCAAAAAGCAGCAAGAAAAACTTCATTTTTAGCCTGCAGTTCCTCTCAATCGCTAGATTTATGTCGAGGTAAGTGATTCAAAATCATTTTTCATGTCCGTTTGTCTGTCTAGCTTACTGTCTGTCTGTCCAAACATCCACAAACACAACCCAACTGCAAAAATGGACAAACGTATTGAAGAGGAAAGTACTGAAGGGTAGTATTGTCTGTCTGTCTAGCTAGCTACCTAGCTAGCTTTCTGTTTGTCTATCCAGAGAAACATCTGTCTGTCTGTCTAACAGACATTGAGCTGTAGATTAAATATTTTATAGAGATATTAAATTTTTATTACAAAAGCTAATTTGCTATGATTGTCCCTATTTGGGTTTTTAGCTACCCAAGACAAAGATAATTGCGCAAAGTTTAAAATAAAACTACAAATCTAAATGTACCAGTCAGGAGAAGGGTACAAAAAGGTTCACAGAAGAGGCTGGCCGCACATGATTTGGGCTGTACAGTCTCCTGTATATCCAAGACAGAAAAGTTTCATTCTGTTTCTTAATGTGACAAAACTGTATTTGTGTTTTGGGGCCGGATGGCTCCCAAAAGGTTCTCACAATGAAACACGGAGGTGGCAGCGTCATGTTGGGCTCATGCATCTTCAGCTAGAGCTGTGTTTTTAAGTTGAAGTGGATGAAATTATGAATAATAAGCAAAAATTAAAGTTTTATTTTTCAGCACCACAGTGGCAGAGATTCAAATTCTTATAATACCTTCAGTTTAGGTAAATTGAAGCTTCAAAATGGCCTAGCCAAAGTTCAGAACTAGCCAACATTTTCATATTATTTACAATTCTTTCATTTTTACCTGATATCTGATGAGGGTTGTGTTCACTTTTTAAAGGCACGCTATGTTTAGTTTGATGCATATCAGATTCATTTTGTCCTGAAACGACCAGTCTGAGTGTTTTGGTATGAAACCATTTCTCAGGTTACTGGACTCCACCAAACCACAGGCTGGGTAAGTCGGCCCTACAGACCATGTGACATCGACGTGACGTCACATCGACTCCTCACCCCAGAGCCACAGGTCCAGCTCTGCAGGCCTCACTTCCTCAGTGAAGACCAGAGTTCATGATTCAAAGACAAGAAATAAACTGATTCCTCGTTAGTTGTAATCTAAAGTATTTACGCTTTCTTTATCTGAACAAATCAATACGGTAAAAATACAAGTCAAAACCAGTTTAGATATACATAATACACACAGTTGAAATAAACAAATAAATTCCCTCAGTGGAAACGCGGCAATTAAAAAAAATCTCCAGTTTTTCCAACAAATGTTTTAGTGCTAGAATGCAGTGGGGGTTTTTTCTGGCGTTGTTGATTTTTTGTGGTTGTATCGTAATTGGTTTACTTTAAAACTCCAATGAAACACTTTGTTCACATCACACAAGTCACATGATCAACAACAGGAAGTTGCCACTGGCGAAAACCACAAAGAAGCAGATGATAGGAAGTAGATGGGTGATGATGGCGTAATTTTTAATGACTTATCGAGTGCGATTTTAATTGTGTTTCTTATTTAATGGAAATATCATTATTGCGAAATTAATGTCCTTCGACATTAGCAGAATATCGACAAAGGTTTACCCAGATTGCTACTGTTAAGCAACATAAGAATTGGTTCTTTTAACTAGTGTACTTGCAAGTTTAAACTTTCTTTTAAATTCCCTTCATGCTATTATTTAATGTACCTCCGTATCCAAATGCATGAAATAGTTTTTATTATATCAATATCTTCCACAGAAAACATAATTATACATATGTGTGTGTCAGTAATACTGAAATTCATCATTGTAGGAAGTATTTATTTATGTACAAAAACAAACCTGGTTGAAACTGAGATCCGTTCATTTTACTTTCATGTAAATAAACACACATGTACATCTTCAAGACCAAATAATCACTGAGCAGTTTAATCACAGACGTTTGTTAAGCTCATTATTGTTTTCCTTGTCTTCCCTCGAAACTCTGGAGCATTGGCACAATTTACCAAGCCAAATCCGGCAAACCTGACGCTGGAGCGGCTGGAAGACGATTCCAGGGTTCTGAACGCTCATGTCGTCTAACTCAGCGGAGTGCCATGCTCAACACGTCCCGATTTATGGAGCATGGACGGTTTGTAAGCAGCAATGCGCTCCGTCCGGACAGGCGGGCGAACGGAGGGCAAGGAGGATGGCTTCCATGCGGGAAGCTGGGCTTTGGAATAATCTATGGCCTGACAGAGATGTTTCCCCTGTGACGTAAAACAGCAGGGAGCACCGACGGCCACTTACCCCTCCAACCAAATATGAAGGCAAACGTCTGGGCTGCCATCTTTTTTTCTTTCTCTTTCACTTGTCAACTTTGCATGAAGAGTTCTCGAAATCTCTTTGTAGAGTTTCCAAATCTTTGAGGGAATCTTGACTCTGATGCTAATTTTACCAAAACAACTAGATTATTCACAATGCAATCACATTCTAGATATAAACCTTTAAATAGCCAACTCCAACTCAGTACTTCTGATACTTTAATGTATTTTAAGTTTCCTCTTGATTCATCTATAAGTTGTTAAACTGCTTATTTAAAATAAATAAATAAACAAATAACTTGAGAAATATATGCAATCTTTTCCAGGTTGTATTAAAATTTACTTCTAATAACGCAAGTTACAATGTAATGCCACACATCTAACGTATTTACACATCAATAAATATCAGGAAAACATGAATTTCCTGTATTTTTTTCTAGACCAAATTTACATAAAATTATGAAAAGATTTGCTTAATCACTTTGCATGATAAAAATGTAAAAATGTTATGCCCCAAAGTTATAATCCCCAGAAGTTAGCTCAACTTTTGATTTGTAAATTGAAGTTCATATATGACTCTCCTCCCACTTAGTAACGCTGCTCTATTTTGTGGTGATCTCAACACAACACCTTACTTTCGTTAGATGCTTTAAAAAACTGGCTTGTGGAAGAATATTACCTCATCGACACATTAAGTGACACAAACGGAAAGTGATTCCTAAAACCAAACAACAGAGGGTTCTTTTTGTGTGTGTGTGTCGTTTACAACCATCACACTCTCCGACACTGACAACCGCAACAAGCTCAACATGAGCCCCACCTCAGGAGACAATGCCTGTTTGAGGGACGAAAGAAGAGCAGGAACAAAAGCAGTGACATGATGGAAAGCTAAAACTTAGCTCACCAGACTGACATCTGCTGAGGCGTTGGTGTCACGCAGATAGCTTGTTATGCTAATGTGGGGGACGCCGCACCCGTGAGACACTGACCAGTCCCACCGGCTCGCTATCTTGACAAATCTGAAGATGTCATTGATCACACACCGTTCCATTCAACCATCATTGGCTCTTTAAGTGATCCTCAGCAGGAAAGAGACAAATATAAGGTTATTTCATGTGTTGTGTAGTTTTGAAGCTTCCAAACGTCAAAGAGAGTTGTAACTAAAATCCTAAGGATTAACGTTTGAGTCATATGCTTTCATCAGGGGTACATGCTAATGTTTCATCGCCCATCTGATAAAAGTTTTGATTCATTGAATGAACACATGCTTGCTCCCCCCCTCCCGCTGAAACACATGCACAGCAGGTCGGCAGGTTTCTCGTGAAAAGCTGTTAGCCGTGCAGAAGCGACCGAAGACACATCTTTTGTTGGGCCCCATGATGGATGATTCAGCGGTACGCTGGCGCTCGCCGACAACAGATAAGCAGGGTCATCACCTTCGCATGGAACGCTAATGAGCCAAAAACTGTTTAAATGTAAATAAAAAGCACTCGTGTGCAGGGGAAAGGCATCCTCTGTAGCTTAAGGCGCATGTTTGCTGAATGAAAACTGGTTTTAAAAGAAATGCTTTTTAAAACGCTTCTTTTGTCGATATGTGACACATATCTGGATTTTTCGCCGAAGTCTGAACGGCCCAATTCTGAACTTTTTAACCCCCCCCCCAAAAAAAAATCCAGTCTGTGCCACTTCCATATGTGGATCCAATTTGGATCCGATACTTTTCAAAGAACGGTCATGTCGCATTTTATCCGACTTTCATGTCGTTGATGTGAGACGTGTCATAATTCTGCACCGGAAAAAGCCATCGCTATTAGTTGTGCTTTGTTTTTATTAGCTTCCCTCGTCTCGTTATGATCTTGTGACAACATGGTTGACTCTCATTACTGAATAAACTTTAAAATCGATCCATGAACAGCTAGGTCTTTAATAATTTTCATAAACAGAGCCGGTTGCTTTGGGGACGTAAACCGTTCACACAGAAGTCTCGTTGTGGTCGGATTTGATCAGTAGTCTGAACAAACATTGGATTTCAGCCCAAAAAACTGCATTGAGCATCAACTGTGTGAATGTAGCCTATGTTTAGCTTTGGTGAGTTTATGTGAATACCATCCGGGGTTTGAACCTCTGCTTCCAGGTCTCATGACTTCAAATCGTACCTGCGTAGTTTGATTGTAATCAATGGTTATTAAAGCTAACATTATTACCTTTTCTGGTGCTTGGCTTGAACCGTAGCACATCTACACTAGATACCTTAAAGCAGGGAGCTGCTGCCGTGTGATTGGTTGATTCAATATCCAGGTTATCCAGGATTTTAAAACCTTTTGTCAAACTAGGCAACAGATACTGTCTTAACCAGCAGGCCAAACTGTACTGTAATGTTTTTTTTTTTTTGGAGAAAAAGACATCTGTTTGCCACATTACAGCACTCCATGTACTCTCCTATCCTATTCCAAAGCAGACATTTTACTCCACTGCTCCGTCTGTTTACTTTACTTTGAACACCATCAAACACACAGCCCAATGATGCTGGATTTTCCTCACAATAGTCCAAAGGACAAAACGCCACAAAGGGCCGAGAGATTGTGAAGTTTTCCCGAGAAACGTTCAGCAGCAGCGTAATGGAAGTCAGGCAGACAGAGCGGTGCGCGTGATGAATGAGCGCCGTTTGGACGGACAGCAGCTGGCGAAGATCCGCTCAGATTTCCAGTAATCTGATGGCAACGCGACGTGTCAACGTCACGTCTGATGAGCATCGTGGAGGTTCTTCACAACGAATGCCACCGACAGTCTTACTGATGTTTGCTTGTTTATTTCAGAACAGCAAAAGCCATAATTACCATTAAAGCTTTAAAACAGTAAATAAACTATATCCATTCTTTTTAGGCAAACGAGAAAAATATTCCTTCTGTCTACATAAAGATTCCCTGCGGTATGGATGGAGGGACATTTGTCTAAAAAAAAGTAATTTCAATAAAAAAAATGTGATCAAAACTTTTAGGATTGGAATTAAATATTTTATTTTTCATATAAAAGTTTGTCTATTTTTAATCAAATCACTTTCAGAGAGAAACTTTGCAAAACAGAAAATTTGATTTGCACATGTCAGAAAACTTCTGGTTTCGATGCTCCGTCTTTTTTAATTTATCTCAGAGTTTTGACAGATGAAACTCATAGGCGGGGCCTAAAGGGGAAAGAGACCCTATTGGTTGGTGCTGACTAAAGATACTAATCCCTCCCACCTAGAGCAGCCCTCCCTCGTATCTCCCCCACTGAGCTCCTTCAGACTAGCCAGCAGCAATTAGCAAATACCTGGTGGAACTGCACATCTGCTCAGCTCATTATATGAGCTTCTTCTCAGTGCAAAGCTGGTAAAACGTTGTTAAATGTTGTGATGACTTCCTGGAGACAGTGTTTAAAAAGAGCAAAAGTTTTTAAAGAAACAGAGGCCCAACTTCAAGCCATTAAATTACAAAGTCAAATTTCTTTTAAGTCATGCAGCTTTTTTTTTTTTATAACAACTGCGGGTAACATGTTATAAACATGCTATATGACTTATTGTGCTATAAAATGGGGTACTGCCCCTTTAATACGTCTGAATTCAGGAGGGTTCAGGCACAGGTGAAGAGTTCAAGAATGTGGAGGCTAGTCAAGACCTTGGTCACACCATGCATTTTCAATTGTTATCACACTAATGGAGGACCTCACTATTATTGTAAAGCGTCTCACTGAATGATCAGATCTGATATTGTAAAGAGGAGAATCATCTGTTGAATGCTGACACTGAGTGTATGTGAACCTCTGACCCACATTGTATCTGTAAGAACATCTCAGTAGGTTGTGAAGGTCTCAGTTTACCACAGATCTACTGTCAGCTGGTAAAAGACAGTTTGCTCATACAGAGCAATGAAACACTGTAAACGTGAGTCTTTTCACATTCTGTCTGGGTTTCTGTTCTGTTCTGACCCGTGTCTGAACTCTGCCAGTACTTTTTTCCCAGCTGAGGTATTACATTTCAACTGGATTCTGGTCTCCTTTTGTCATCTTTGTAAATTATCATCACAAAGCAATCAAGCAACAGTAAATAACGATGCTGAATAATGTTTCACATGGGTTCATAAAACAAACACAACATAAACTCATTGCGACCAGAGAACCCTGTTTCTTCCTGTTTTATGAACCGATCAAACCGTCAGACCAACTGTGACAAATACTCCACATTTTTCTCTTGCTATTGTTCTCGCCGAAGACCTTGGCCTTCGTCGCTTGTGGCGTAACGGCGGTCGCGGATTGTGGCCTGGCGTTTAGACCGCGCTGCAGCGGCAGTGGATGTTTATGTCTACCAATCAAACACAAAGTGTGTGTGTTATATGGCATTATGGACGGAGAGGCTCGTTAAAACACATAGGTGCAGGGATCTATGGTCTGTTGACCAATGTCAGAGACATCTCTGTCTCTGACAGATGTGTGGAAAGATTACACATATGATCGATTAAAACACAGGTTAGAGAAATAAAAATGTATTTTCCAATAAGCCATACAAATAGTTCTAAGAATATACCTGAGTGCATTGCTTTTAGTTGGATTTTTTGACTGAAGCGACATTCTAACAACTATCTGTTTATGGAAATATACTTCAAATGTAGCTGAAAGCTGCTTAGAGTCACTAAGAGTTTGCTCAACTGATCCTGAGCCTCTACTCAGACAAGGTAAAAATGATTAGCCATCTCCTCAGGAGGAGATGCTCATGCTGCTTTGTCCTGGTCTCTTCCATGTGAAGAGCAAACACTCACTTAAGCCCTTCTGGATCCAGAAACCTGACATCAGTTTGTCCCCGTAGAGGGACAAACTTTCCAAGGGGTTTGGAAAGCTGGCTAGCTTTCCAAACCCCTTCACGCCTCTCTGCCAGAATGCCCGTCTTTTTGCTTCTAACTCCCCTAAAAACATCTGGAAAAGCCTGACAAGACGCTCCGCTTCCCTCCAGATTGGACAGAAAGATGTGGTATCAGTACTGCTTATAGTAACTGGCAAAAGTATCGATACCCCTTCGGTTCTATATGAAAGGCCAACAGAAGAATGCTACTAAAGATGTAGTGACGCGTTTCCATTCAGTCCCCTTTATTGAAACTGAATGTCACTCCTTAAAATCCAATGTGACCAAATGTCTTCAGAAGTCATCTAATCGAGAAATGAAGTTCAACTGTGTGTGATTTATTGTCAGCATAACCCCAGCTGCTCTGAAGCCGTTTGGAGGTTTGTTAGAGAACGTCAGTGAACAAATAGTATCATGACAGACAGCAGACTGGTCAGGGAGAAGGTCATGGAAAAGTTTAATGCAGGTTTAGGTTGAGGTATCTCTCAGAGCTTTATTCAGTCAATCCTACATCACATGTAATCTTTTCAGTTTAATGGCTCAGTTGTTAGCACGGTCGCCTTGTGGCAACAAGGGTTTGAGTTCAATTCTGAGTCAGGACATTTCAGCCTGGAGTTTGTATCGTTTCCCTTTGCATGTGTGGGTCTTTTGGTTTGCTTCCACAGTTTTCTCGGGTTTTTCCCAAAAGGATGTCACACTGAAGGACTTACATTCTATTTAAAGCCACTGCGCTATAAATCCACCTGGATTACTCACCTCTTTCCATTCCTTAACATTAGGGAATGATTGCTTCCTGGAGGTGTGAACTCTGCTTTTGGATCTGATTTTACCCAATCGCTAACATTTGGGCATGAATTATGTAATGCGCCAACTCGATGAAACCTTCTGGAAACTGCATGCGCAGTAATCAGCTCCTTGGGGAGTAGAGCTATGCTGCATTTGTTAGCGATAAAATGTCTTGCTCCAACTTTCATTTTTCAATATTTGGATGTGTTTCCAACGCGGACTGAACGGCTTCGCTCACTTTCTCAATGGCCACTGCTATAACTATGAGTTCAATTCTGAAACAACTCAGGACGTCAATGTCATCACTCACAACTTCTTCTGTCCACTGATTGGCCCAGTTGAAATTCTACCAGAGGAATTGAATTCAATGGGAGAAAGCCCAGATACAGCACTGAAGGGAGATGAGAATCAAGCAGGATGGCTTAGGAAGGCAATGACATTTTGTTGTCAATAAGACCTGTTTCATTTTTCAATTGCCTAACCTCTGGGATTCTGGAGACTACAAACAAACATAATGTAAATTTAAATCATGGGTCAAGTAAGTCTTACAAATGGACAATGACCCTAAACCACAACCACAAAATTAGCTACAGATGGGCTTAAAGACAACAAAGCCAATGTTTGGAGTGGCAATCACAAAGCTCTGATCTCATAGGAAACTTGCTGGTAGGTGTAGAAATGTGTGTGCAAGTAATATGGACTCAGACTTGGTGATGCCAAGAATCTCAGGAGGACTCGACCAAAATTCCTTCAAACTATTGTGAAAAGCTTCTCAAAGACAAATTCTACAAAATACCGAAGAAATATATGCAAGCTTTAATTGTAGATTTCTGCTCCAGTGATTTGGACTTTGGACCAAAACTGAGAACCCATGAAAAAACTCCAGATGACGGGAAATAATGTGAACTTCAAGAGAACATCGACAGATAAAGTTTATGTTTTCAAAAATCCACGAAGGTTTACGAAGAATTTGTTTGGTTACTTCCAAACCAATTTTCCCCCGCAGTTATCTAAAAGGCCACCTGGAAAAATGTAAATAAGTCAGCAGCATCTGGTTGGAGCAGCAGATGTGGAGAGTGTGTGGACACTGTTGGCTGAATTACTGTTATTGTGGTTTTTGTTTATAGCAAAAAAGAGGAAAAAGAACAGATGATACATCAGATGAGAGACTTCTTAGCGCCTCCCTCTCATTTCTTTCCTCATTCTCTAGTCCCACCATCTGCAAAAAAAAAAAAGATCGCACAAGAAACTTCAGTGGGATTCCTCCCTAAACTTCTGAAATTTATGCACCACATTTAAAAACACCTGCCTCGTAAAATAAAATATAAGTTCATCAGTCTGTATCTCGTAAACGCAGAAAATTTGAAATTACTTTTTAAAAAAAAAAGCAGTTTTCTTTTCTTTTTTTCACCGAATCCCTGAAAACGTCCTCTCTTCTGCCATGGTAACATGATGGATCAATTTTCCTCCTGAAGCTTCTCCCTCCATCCAGATCTGCCGAACGCCACAGTGATAAATCCTGACGGGACAGAGCGTTGTAACTCATGTCACCGCCGGAGCCGAGTCTGAGCGGGGCGGACGCAGAGTGATGCAAGCCTGCCGGGTGTAGATTCGGAGGGATTTACGGCCCTGCGTCTCATCTCACGCAGAGCTGAGACTGGTAATATCTGCTTTGGCAATTAGAAAATCAATGAAGCCGTTCACTGTGGGAAACATGGGGATGAAGGAGTGATCTGCCTCGATTTACTTCTGTTGTGGTATCACTGGTGCATTATTTCCTAACTCCTGTTTATGATCTAAATGTTGATGGAAATTCAGCTTATAAAAAGCTTCAACTGTCAGGCAAATTCCTCAAATCTAAGAATTAAGGTTTGCATCAGACTAAACTTTTTATTTTTTTGTGATTCATACTTATTATGCACATTATCTTCCAGATGTGATCTGTAAATATTTAATCATTCTGTGTTTAGGCTGAGAAACCCGTGGAACATTCCTGGAAGACAGACCACTTTGGTGTTCATGTTATTAATGCCGCTGTTGGAAGTTTAAATCATGTTATTTTATAAATAAGCTTTTCTTTATTTCAAGTAAATGGATGGGGGTTTTTTTCAAGAGGCTTTTTCAAGTCAGAGGACTCTGATGTCATTTTGCTTGGAAACCCCCCCCAGTCAAAACAAAGTTTTAGACACTAATAAACCAGTTAGTTAGGAACAACAGATGTAAAATCCGGACACAATTTCTTTCTAACTTCACTAGGGCGTAAAACGTTGTCGATGTTCAGCTAAGGTCGAAAAAAACAAAATTTTGCAATGGCAAAGAAGAAATGTATGGGGGTAAATTCGTGTTTTTTGCGATAAGTCGTTCCTGTTGTCTTCTTCGTGGGAAGTAACATCTGGTTGTTGATCAGGTGACTCGTGTGATGTGAGAAAAGCGTTTCTATCTGAGTTTTCGAGAAAGTATTTTTGAATTTGTTTGAAATAAACACATTTCGATTTAGCCAAGAAATCACCTGATCATGACGCAAAAACTTTTTATCCAAAAACATGAAGCTTTTAAATTGCCTTGTTTCCATTGAGCTAATTTATTTTGGTAAAACCAATTTGGACAATTATATGGTCAGTAGGAACACGGCTACTGTCTGAGTTTGCATTTCTTCCAGTCACATTCAATTCCCTTTATCAACCACAAACAGTAGCAGCAAAAGGTTGTTACTCATCTGTGTTTGACTGAAACGCAGCTGCTCTTCTTTTCTTTCTCTTCAAGACATTTTGTCTCTCATTTCAAAAGCTTATTGAATTATAGTCATGGATTAGGAGTTTGAGTCATTTAAATTGTTCTGAGGATATCTGACTTTTATACTGTCGCATTCAGAAAATGAAAAAATGAAAAATACCTTTTTGAAAACAAGCAGGTTTCATTAAGCTCACATTTCTGTTTTTAAAAAATAGTTTTCTGTTGTAATATTTTTAATTTGAAATGTTTTCATCATCTATAAGTGGGAAATTATCGTAGTTTAAATAAAGTCGCTCAAACATGAATGCGATAAACCTCCATGTGTTTCACTTTGTGATAATTTAATTTCTAAGATAACCAGACTAAAAACAAAATGCAGGTTTAAAGTGGTAATTCATTTTCTTATGGGGATAGCCTCGCACCATAACATATATTGATTGATTGATTGATTGATTGATTGATAGCATTTATTGTCATTGAACCAAGTTCAACGAAATTTCTATTGCAACTCCCATGCAAAAAGTCAAATATATACAATAATAAATAAACAAACACACAGTCATAA
>CAEFZX010002317.1:0-24116 GCA_903066825.1 Alfaro cultratus | reverse complement strand
TATATATTTTTTTTTTTTTTTTTTTTTTTTTTAAAAATGTAAATTTTTTAAAATTATTTTTTAAAGTGGCTGGGCCAGACTTTAAAAAGGGCTTACAGGGGCAGTAGCCCAGAGCGGCAAGTTTTTGGGCGCTCCATTTATTTTTTAAATTTATATTTACAAATACATGTTTTACAAAAATTGCAGTCTAAATAAAACTAACCAACCCATATCAAATGAGGTGTTTTAATAATGTACGTTTTGAATACAAATGATTTGAGTAATTAAAAATTTGATTCTAAATTTAAAGTACATCTTTTCAGGATTAATATGTAAAGCTGATTAGTTGAACCCACTGATGAGCTCCACCAATGTGTTTTCATTCATATGAGTAAAATACATAGAGCACCAAAATTAGTCCCTATCCTTTTAAATCTGGCCGTGAGCGCAGGGCATTCTGGGTAAATAAAACCAAAACAAACACCTGGTTTTTTAGGGTTAGCGGGAGAAATGACTTGTTGTCTTGTGCCATCGACAAAATCTGCTAAAATCTGATGTAGTCACATTTTTGTTTACATATTGTGAAGTAGAAAGTGTCTTCTTCAGAGGTTTTCAAAGAAGACCTTTTATTGGTTCGTGGTTCAGCACTCCCCCAGGCGAGGAGGGAACTAAACCAGGTGAAAATGTAACAAATTTTGCAACTTTGATCCGCAATTGAACCGAGTCTAACGGACTATCAGGTGTGATATTATTTATGTGGATAAAGGCAAATGTGGCTCTCAAGGTTATAACGATAGCAGACCCCCGGTCTAGGGGGAGTGAACCCACTGACCCAGCTGGGAGGCGTGCAGGCCGTAGCTGGACCTCCTCCTGCGGTCGGGTCGGTGCTCCCAGGCCTCGCTGCTCAGCTCTCCGTTGCTGGAACCAGAACTAGCGGTCCAGTCCGCCGGGACGGAGCCGTCCTGCTGCAGTGGGGTCCCCGGACTTGGAGGGCTGCTGTGGTGCGTCTGCGGCGTCCGGGGGCCAGACCTTTCGCGAGGGTTGGGCGGTGGTGGCGTCAGGGGCAATGGCTTTAGCTCCTGGTACTGCAGGGCTAAATCCAGCAGCGGCTTGGGGAGCGGCTCAGAGGTGGAGAAGGTGATGAGGTCGTCCACTACGGGGGGGTCGGTTATGAGCGGCCTGGGGGAGGAGATCTCCAGCTCGAAGGAGGAGCGTTCCTCCGAGGCAGGGGGGTTAGTTCGAGGGGGAACCCTGGGGGGGACGTCCAAGCCCCGACCCAGCGCCACGGAGGATAAGAGGGAGCCACAGCCTAGCAATGCCCGGTGCGTATTCTTGACGGCGCCGCCGAGGAACCCCCTCTCGGGCATGGGGGAGCCGGCCGGGGAGTAGCCCCCCTCCTCGCTGCCAGAGTCTCCCTGGGAGGGGGGAAGGCGGAGGCTGTCCTTCAACGAGGAGCCTGTAGAGAGAGAGGGAGAGAGAAAGTTGGAAAGGGATGCGAGCCAGAGAATAATGACTCCACACATTTATTATTCATTCAGCTTCTGTTTCTAATTCACACTGCTAGACTTGGGTGAGTCTTAAAGGGGCAGTATTATGTGTTTCCAGGCACATAGTGCCATTTTAGCACAGTGAAGTAACTATGTTAATTTCAGTGGTTAGAAACTCAAATGTGAGTTCAAATTTGAGTTTGTAACTTAACGTCTTGAAATTGGGACTCTGTCACTTTAATGCTTCCTGCTCTTTCTGAAAGTCATCACAACATGGCTCCTATACTAAACATTTAACAACATTTTTACCAGCGTTGCACTGAGCAGTAGCTCCTACAATGAACTCAGCTCCACCAGGTGTTTACTAATTGGTGGCTAGTCTGAAGGAGCTGAGTTGGGGAGAAACTATGTTCACTCAGGTGTTTTGCACAGCTCAATGGTTGCAATAGAGATTAAATGATTTATCAAACATGCACAAAAGAATCAAAGCAACACTCCCAAGTATGTTTTCGATGATGGAATAACAACATGATGTAAAGCTAGAAAAAGTTGATTTTACATAGTGCTGCCCAGAGGGCGGCGTTACCGTTCTGAGTGGAGGCCGAGGTCGGCGTGGGGGGGCGGTACTCCTCAAAGTCATCCATGGCGTCTCCGTTCTCGTTGCTGTCCGACTCCAGCAGCTTGGCCCTCATCGATAAACTGGAAGCAGTCAGACGAGCAGAACATGTTAGAACGGCTAATATCATTATCAGTTGCAATATTGGAAAAAAACAAACAAACTTGGTGACAATGTGCTTGATCCATAAAGGTAGACTCTGTTCAGTCTAATTCTATGTGTTGTTCTCTAAACGACATCATGCTTTATTATTCATTTTATTAAGAATTCCTAATTGCACTTTCTGAACTTTCTGAGTGAAAGATGTTTTGTTGCAGTTTATTTTTGCATGTTTGAGAACCTATTGTTTTTGTCAATTTCAGTTTCTTTATTATTATTTAACATTAGGTGTTATTCTCCTAATTGCAGTGACTGAATAAATTAAGGTTGTGTTTACATGTTTGACCAAGCTTGTGAAGCTGTTGGTGTATTTAGATGTGCTGTGCTGGTGCAGAGGCATCAGATACATTTGTAATTCAGCACAGTTATGTCTGTGTTTGAAAAAGGAAAAAGTATTTCAAGTCAATTCAGTACTGCTCTTCTGTATCAGTATCTGTATTGTGCTGGGAGTGAAAAAAGTGGATTGTGCATCCCCAGTTTTGATGTTATTTATTTATTTCCTTCATTTACAGTTTAAAATCAGCATGTCACATGGTGATATAAACAAAAACTTAGAATGAAAGTTTGTGGTCTGAAATAAGGAGGGAAGGAAGGATTTTCGGTAGCAGTCAGTGATGCAACAAATTAGAAGAGGCTTCTGACTGAAGACCGTTATGTAATCAGGCTTATGACTCTAATGGACACACTGACAGCTCAGTTTCCAGGCAGCACCCATTATGATTGATGGATTTTAGGTCTGAACTTCCTTCTTTGTCTGCAGTCACAAAGTTTCACTTTCAACTCCTCTGTGATTTGTGGTTGTAGTTTAGGGTTGTTGTTTTGTTTTATTATTTTTTTTGATATGCTGGTTGTAAAAACAATACCTTTTGTTACTCATAGTAACAAAATAAAAAAGTAAAATTCCTTCCAGCTCCACAGCATCCAAAACCAGAGGGAATAAAAGTCTGAAAAAACAACAAACCAGAACTAACATAACAAAGCTATTTCCATATGCAGCCACCATGAGCAGCGCAGCTCTAAAACCGTTTTATGTATGTAATATGTGATTTATTTTTTTTTGTTTAAATATTGTTAAAAAAGAAACGAGCAGAACCAAAGTAGGACGTTAGTGGTTTAAAGTCCCGGCGTACCTGCTTTCCTGGGGACTCAGTCGCAGAACCTTGGGGCTTTTGGGACTCTTTGGGCTCTGGGGCCTCCAGTGTGGGTTCAGCCTCAGCTCTCCGTTGGACTGCTTGTGAGACGGGGTCTCTAATGACCGGACCGGGGTCAGACAAAATGTCCTGCTGTCGCTGGGACTGACTGGAGAAACCGAGAGGGAGAGAGAGAGAGAGAGAGAGAGAGACAGAGGACAGGAGCTGAAATTAATCTGCATTGGCTACAGTTTGTCTACACTTTTCTCTCATTTTGCTTTTGTGTTTCCGAGGCCGATGGTGACACTCAACCTCCAAACTGGTCAGAACCACACATGGTTCACAGGAAAGGGGGAACTGGTGGGACTTCAGCTCCAAGAATAACTGAGATTGCATCTGCCAAGCTCAAGTGACACATCTCAGCTCTCCTCACACCAACAGGTCTGCACTGCCAGCAGTGTGAACAGCATACAGTAACACAGTAACACAGAGGATGTCTAAACCAGACCGTCTGCAACAGCTGTCGCTGTGCTAAAAGTTTTAAAGGGACAGAGTTAGGTGTTTTCCAGGCACAACGTGCCATTTTATAGCACAATAAAGTAACTATGTTACCTTCAGTTGTTACAAAAAAATAAATAATTTTTTTAAAAAATCAAATACAACTTGAATATTTAAGGGCTTGAAATTGCACCTCCGTCTCTTTAAGAAATTCCAGCTCTTTCTGAAGCTCTGCCTTCAGAAAGTCATCACAACATGGCTCCTCTGTAAACCCTTTAGTAACGTTTTTACCACTGAGAAGTAGCTCCTACAATGAGCTTAGCATGTGTTCTACCCGGTGTTTGCTAATTGCTGCAAGCTAGTCTGAAGGAACTGAGTGGAAGAGGGGCTGCTCTGTGAGGCACAAACTAGGAAACTTTGAAACTGCAGCCTAGTGGCGGCGCTTCGTCTACGAAGGCGGAGCTAAGTCCAACCAGGTGTTTTGTGCAGCTGAATAGTTGCCATGGAGATTAAAGGATTTCTCAAACATGAATGAAAGAATAAAGGCAACACTACCAGAATGTTACATAATACTGCCCCATAAAGCCTTTTCCAAGAGCTTTTACCCCTTTTGGTCTATCCGATGTTAGACCTAAAGGGGGCGATAATGAGCTGGCTTTTTACAGTTTGAAAACACAAAAACACATTTTTGGTGTTTTCTCTCCAGAAATTTAATTTAAGTGCTGATTTACACAAATGCAGATCAAAGAGTTTCTCCTTAAAATATGTAGTGTTTAGGGTTGGCCAATAATAATAATAATAAAAAGAAAACAAAAAAAGTTCCTGATTTTTTTATATCAAATTTGATTTACAAATTTTTTTTCTGCACTTTTTTCCTTAAAAAAATTAATTAATTCAGCTCAACTCTTATCTTTTCTTTGTGTTGGTCTTTCACATTAAATTCCAACTAAATATGTTCACATTTGTGGTTGCAATGTGACAATTTGGAGGAGAGGTAGGAATACTTTTGAAATCCACTGCATTTCCTTTTCTAATTTTAGCTGCAGTTTCTGCATTTTCTTGTGTGTTGGGTTTTCGAAACGACACTTGTTAGTTTGTTTTCCTCGTTATGTTCACAAAGTGTGAAATAACACAATAGAAAAAGCAACAACAGTAGAAAATGACACGCTAGCCTTAATGACATAATCCATTTAAACAACTAACTGAAACAGATAATTTTCTATGCACTTCTTTAAACACTTGTTATGTGTGGAGTTTTAAAGCTCCATACAAACCTAATGAAGCTAAAGCAAACCCTTCCTAATAAGTATGAAGGGAAAAAAGCATCTCCGAAAACACAAGTTAATATCAATTTACACTATGACGATATAACAAGCGAGCCAGTTATATATCCAGGATAAATGAAGTGAGCAGCTACCTCTGTTTGATCCAAATTCGGCTGTAATGCGCAACATGATTAGCGCCGCACAGTTAGGAATCAAGCCAACCTCTGGGAAATCTGCAACAGTCTTCCAATTCCAGGATGGGGTCTAAGTACGGGAACACTTCCGGAGGACCGACCTCCGAACCGCGACGCAACGTAAACAGAGGAGGAGAAGGAACATCGAGCAAATTTTGTTTTCTAAATTTACAGCATGTACCCAGGCAGAGGTAAGTTCGCGTTTTTACAACCCGGGAGAGCGACACACACTTCAAATATTGGAGGAATAACTGTCATAATGGCAACAGTAGAGTACCTTGTTATTTCATTTCATTTCAGTAGCAGAAATGAAAAGGCTCAGTAGATAAACTGTGTTACATTAGAGGCAATCTGGTTGCCTTCCTGACGTGTGCCGATACATAATTTAGGAAATTGGCTTGGATGTTTTTACGTGGCTCCCATCATCACCATATTCCATATTTTTATGTGCATTAGAGGTTTATTTTCCTTTTTTTTTTTTTTTGGGAGATTCCATTAATAAAAGGTAAGGAACTCTAACCTGATTGAGGGGCTAGAGGAGAAGTCTGCAACTTTAGACCAACCGCTGTGGTCAAAAATGCAAAAAAATCAAAGCAAAATGTGCTTCATAATGTAAAAGTACATCTTTTTTTAAAAATGTTTTAATTTGCTTTATGCAAAGATTTTTCACAAAAATGACACTAATAGAGTAAGGAATATTCATTTTTGATAAAGTAACTTTGATAAAGCACATACTTTACAAGCATGTTCTTTTGTGGTGTAATATTAACATAAAAATGTTTTGTTCCTTTGGGGAAAGACAAATAAATATTTTTGTGTAAATGTTTGATTTTCTTTATTTTAAACCTAAAAAACATACATAAAATTGTCTCATTTTTTCATTTAAATAAAGAAAAATCCTATTGTTAATTTTGTTCAAATGAGCTAATTTGCTAAATGTCACTTTTGTGTCTCTAAACACATTTTGTTCAGCTGGACCAAATGGCTCTCGGGGTTGTAACGATTACTGTCACACTTGAAATAAAAAGTGAAATAACTAATAAAGAACAAAAATCTTTATCTATTTCTGCCCCGAATACGTAGAAAATAAATTGTAGCAGAAATACTCACTAGCTTCCAACATTTATCACTGAGCTAGGCAGCTAAATTACAAATAGAGCTGACACATAAAAAAATTGGGCTGGTTTGAATTCCTTATTATGTCATTTGTCAGATGGAATGGAACTGATCTGAGCAGAGAAATAAATGTTCTCACTAAAATATCCAGAGATGAAAAAAGAAACTGCTGGCTTCTAAGAGGAATATCTTCTAAACATAGCTGCCCCACTCATGGATTATTAGTAACTGCTATTACAGAGAGTCATATAGAAATTAATAAAAAAAATCATACCACTTTATTAATAATTAAGTGATATGTCTACTAGATGTAAAAAGCACTTTTGCAGGTTAATTTTTTGATTCCAATTTGTGCTGTTATATCAATTCCTTCAACTATTTTGTTATTAAAATCGTCCCTTTTGGAATTGTTAGAAAACACAAAAACATAAACAACATTAAAAGATCTTGGAAAAAAATGGAGAACGTGTGTCTCCATGTTTCTGCACAGGAAATATAGCTGAATGGCTCCCCCTCCTGCTGGATTGTGGCAACTGCACACAGAAGAAACAGGAGGAGGTCTACAGCTGGGGGGGAAAAAAAAAGTTCTGCTGAACGGCTCAGAGGAATTCGGACAATAATTGGACTGGAGCAGACCGTAGAAAAGGGAAAAGGGTGTGTGTGAGAGAGAGAGCAGGGAGGAGAGAGGGAAAGAGGGCAGGGAACTAGAGGTGGGGTTGGGGGGCCCACAGGGACACAAGGGGAATACAAAAGATGTGTGTTTAAGGCAACATGAAAGGAGATGGTGTTCGCAAACAAAGATATTGCAAAGCGGGATGTGTGTAAAGACGTGATCAGAAGCAATCTGGGCAGAGGGAAAATAACTATACTCACGTTGGATTGCACGAAACCGTGGGCCAAAGGACGGCGAGGAGCCCGAACCCAAATCCGGAGAGTTCCGCCTCTTTTCCAGGCCTGGGGATGCCTGCACTGTAATTTTATGGATGAAATCTGCACACACACACACACAAAAAAAAAAAAAAAAATTAAATAAAAAAATCACAAAGCAGCTTAAAACAAATCATGGTGCTGTTTGAAAGGTCGCAACATTTTTTTTTTAATCTGCCCGTTTCCTTAAGAATGTCAACAATTTCAGCTGATTTCCAACAGATTTCAGCTGCATCATTTTACACTACTCCTTGAATATTTGGCTTTTCTGTTTTCAAAAACTCATACTTAATTAAAAATGTTGCAATACTGCATGACAACTCGCAGCAGAGATGATCAAATGAAAAAAACTCATCCAAGAGCCGGAGTCATCTATCTAGCGAGGCACAACAGTTTGCTAACAGCGAGAAGCAGCAATTCAAGACGCTGTGGGTTTTTGGATAGAAATCATAACTGAAAGACTTGTTGCTATTCTTAAATTATGTAAAAATAATAGTTTACTGCCAACAAATACCAAGCTACATCTAACTACTTAACCAGCTAGGAAGCTGCTAAGCAGCAAGCTAACTGGTTTACTAAGTAATTGGTGGAGTAGCCGATTTAAAAGCTGCTTGGTAGTAAAATATAAGTATTCTGAAGGTGAAAAGTTTGGATTCAAATATGTTAATTGTTTAGTCTTCACATCCAATTTCAGGGCTCCTGTCCTGAGACTTTCAGATTGAGGAAGTTCATCCTTTAAGAGGGTTTATTTGCTCTGACTCATGTTCATCATTATATTCATTGAAACAATTATTCACAAAGCAGACCAGACCTTTTAACAGAAATCCAACAATTACTGGAGTGAATTCAAGCGACGCGGCTAACAGTTATTTTTCTGTGGATACCTTCAACATGTAGTAATAAGAGAGAATGAGACAAATATGCAAAACAAGTTACACAAAGCAGTAAAAAAAAAAAAAAAGAAATAATGTTATTCTGTAAAAGAGAAATGAAATTAGTAACAAAACAAAAGGTCAAGGGAAGATGGCAGAAACAGTGTTGGCATAATGCGGAAAATTGACCATATCCAGATTATGATTTGGTCAGACTGGGTTAAAGAATATATTATTTAAATTGGGGCAAACATGCTCTGGGGAAACGTGACTTCTGTTTGTGAGATGAGACAGTGGAGCATATTTTACAGTTCTGCACCATGTATAATGTTGAGAAAATGGAACTGGGACGTAATTTAAGACAGTAAATACCAGCTGGACGTGAAGGAACCTTTGGACTAAGTCTGTAGGTCAAAATGTTGCTCTTTTTTGTTACAACACCTAACAATTAAATGTATTTAAAACATCTTTGACAATACATAAAACTACAGACAGTTTCACATATTGTGTTTGAAGCTAATTAAGTCAAAAGTGCAAAAGGAACACAAGCAGAACAAACGCACAACAACTTCCACGGACAGGAAATGAAAAAGCAAAAATAATAAAAGGGTTCAGCACGATACGGCTCGCAGGAAAACAAAAACACCGACTTTAGGGGAAGGGAAGGTATCTAAAAAGAAAGAGCCAAAGGCATTGACTGGAAGCGTCAAAGTGAGAGAGGCCAGTATGTCCATGGACAGGAAGTGCTGAGGCGTGGTTGGCTCACGCTCCCCTCTCATCAACCCCTACACCCCCACCCACCACCACCACATCACCGCCCTGCTGCTGCCGCTGCTGCTGGGAAAAGGGCTGACCACGACACACAAACACACCGACAGGCACACACAGACGGCGCATTTACGCATGCATGCTCGGCCCAAAATACACTCAGACTCGCATTGAAGCACTGGATGGGAACTGCTGCTGGCTGCGTGACTCTGCTGCAGCAGAGGACACATCAGCCGAGGCAGTCAGGTGAGAATACTGGAAAAAGCTAGGGGTGTACCAATAAATCGGCCCCAGATTTCCTTCATTTTGGGAGACCGGTGATCGGTGCAGTCGATCTTAACCACCGATCTCATGTACCTCAGCAAAACTCTAAACATCAACCACTGTCTTCTTTTGCCCTGGCGTGGCAGCGGTTTGACTGATGGACCTCAATGTCTGCGGTTAACAATAGTCACCTCACTGTTGCCAACTCAGCAACTTTCTTGGTACAGTTTGTAATATTTCAGACAAACAAAAATTACTATTGGCCAAAATCGAAATCGGTAGGTCAGGGTCCCTTAAAGATCGGGAGTTGGCCTGAAAACTGCAATCGGTGAACCCAGTGTGATATAAGTCTGGTGAGCCTCCAAGCTTTACTTGCCTCTACCAGGCTAAACATTGTTTGATCATTTTAAAAAGTTTTTTTTTTTAGAAACAAGTAACAGTGACAGTAAGGACGGATTAAGCTAGGTTTATAGTTGACGCACTGATCTGGGCCCAAAGGGGTGCGCACCAATCGCACCATCCCTGCACCTACTCGTGCTCTTCTGATTTTTTGTAACTTTATAACATTTATTAACACTGGTGGACAGCTCTAATGCCCCTAGCACTGGGCTTAGCAAGGTTTCTAGAGAAAACCGTTGCTCAAAGCGATCAACGCATTGTCAGGACAGACATGGTTCTAATCCACCGCTCACCGGATCAACGCTTAGACATGCCAGACAAGCAAAAGAACCCTTATTTGCAAGGTGATTCAATAAAACGTTTTCAATAAAACCGAGCTCTAAAGGCCAAAAAGCACACAGAGACGGATATACCTTGTGGCATGCTGATCTTCTCGCCGTTCTTGCTCTTGAGCTTGTGCTTCTTGAAGGTGCCCTTGCGCTTCTTGACGTTGGGCTTCTCCTGATTCTGGTTCAGGTGAAGGATGAGGAGGCTGAGCTCGCGCTCAAACACGTCCTGCTCCCACTGGGCCAGCTGCTGCTCGCGCTGCCGCAGGAACTCTTCGTGGGACTTCTGCTCCAGAGCCGCTCGCTTCAGCTCCTCTTCACGGCACCGCAGCTCCTGATGGAGGAGGAAATGCACCGCCGCATCGTTAGGGTCATTCTGCAGGCTATACAGCTTCAGGAGGGCAATGGGCACACACTGGATTTTATTTAGGGGCATCAGTGTAATGCCATACTTCCAAAGTTGTCTGATAGTAACACATCATTTTGCTTCACATTATACACCAATTTAGGCCCCTGCCTAACTGCCCTGTTGGTTTAGTTTTTCCTGTTTTTATATCTTGAATGTAACTTTGACTTATTTGTGGAAAATTCACCTATTGTGAATTTGTCCGTAGGGCATATCTAAAAACAGTTTTTAAAAAAAGCTGAAATAGCTAGCCGCAAAGCTACTTTATGTACTATTAGCCGACGTTTGCTAAGCAGCCAAATGCTAAGATCAGTATCTTTACTTTAACAGTTCAATGTTGTTTTTATTGGTGCCTCAATATATTTTATTTGTATAATATTCATTTTAGAATTGTTTCATTTTATTCTTTTTTTTTTTACCTGCACCACTAACACCTGTATATATGTATTTACAAGCACACTAATAATTTTTCAGTATTTCTTCTGTGTACTCTGTGTACTCCAGAAGCAACAATATTTTATCGCCAAATTCACTATTTAATAGACACAGTTTCACTAAAGAGAACACAACTTCAAGGAGCTCACACTACACATGGTGTACTTCTATTGAAATACATTTACTTTGCAACAACCACTGACCTAGCTTGAATAAGATTTAACTTCATAATGTTGCCCAGCTTTTCATCGTTGCTCTTCCTCAGACTAGAGACAACAACAAGTAAAGCTTTTAAACTCTTTCTAGCTCTCCTTCTGGACTACTGTTGTTAGGAACAGTCTGAAAAACAACCTGAGCTCCCAATAAACAACGGCTTTACCGCCTCTAATATATCCAGAGGTAACGTGTGTTCTTCATAAAGCCCAGCAACAACATTACCGGCTTAAACCGGAGCTTTTGCTTTTAGTTCAACGGCGCTCACATTAAAATGCCAGCTCAGAGGAGCAGAAATATGCGCCGTTCCGCCAGTAAACGTTCAAGGCGAGGCCCGTTAAACGCCAGTCCGAGAGCTCGCGCAGAGGCCGTCATTTTTAGGTTTCATTTGATGTTTTCAGCTCAAAATACGACAAATAGCAGACACTTCAATCATGAGAAGAGCTGCCTGTCTCGAAGGAGCCGTGCGACAAACCGAAACATCTGTATAAAAAGGAACAATGAAGCTGAAAAGGGAATGTAGTATAAAAAGAAAAAAGGTTTGATATGTGAACTGTAATATGGCTGACACTTCTGTCCTGACAGAGAAAATCCAGCAGGACTTTCAGTTTTCAACACATGGAAATAAAATATTTCCACAACTGAAGAGAATATTGTCAATAGAAAGGAAGCAAGTTTATTACCAAAATTATGACGTTGCAAGAACAAATTTATAGATTCTAGTCAGGTTTTGTCCCATTATCTGATATTTACACTCAAATATTTCCTGTAGCAGACTTTTTAAACCGACGGTCTGATTTTTTCAGGCTTCTTCAGAAAGAGTCCAATTGATATGATTGATTTCAGCACGTATAAACATACTATTATCAACTAACTGCATTTTTGTAGTACATAGTTACACTTAACTGGGTTCTCAGTAGGGCTGCTAGTATTATGATAATGACAGTGATGTGAACTGCAGTAAGTAGGCAACTAAAAAATGTTAATGTCTTTCTATTTTAGGTACACAAGTAAGTCCTCCAAAGTACTTGCTGTACTAATAAGATTAATTAATTAATAATTAACAAGCGTGCCCCTTTGGCTTTTATACTGCAGTTCTTATTTTGAACAGTAGATGGCACTTCAGGCAAAATCTGCTTATATTCAATAGCAGGCAGTAGAGGAAGAGTCTCTACAAGATTTGTAGTTAGCATTGCTAATGCTAACTACAAAGTTTGGCCTACAAAATGTTACTTTTTAGCTATTTTTTTTAGGCATAATTTAGTGATAAATATTCTTCCTGTGTTTTAATTCAGCCATAAAATCAACATACTTTGTTGTTCTTGTGCTTTTGTCAGGACATCCTGAAATGGAAAGTACACACCAGGTTTTTGGCAGCAACACAAAACTTAAGAAAGCCATATATGTCAAATATCCACCATATTGTGAAAACCACGTTTTACTCCTTTATATGTAGGAATCCAGAAAAATTCTAGATTGTGACTCAGGGTCAATGTGTCCAATCCATATGGGCAGATCTATTCAGTCCAATTCTATACTATGTAATCTGAGCGATGTCATCCCTTATTATTTATCAGACACCCATTTAAAATTCCAAGTTGCACTTTCTGAACCATTTAAAAGAAGTTTTGTTGCAGTTTATTTTTACATGTCTGACCAAGAAAAATGGTAGTCGACCTATTGTTTTTTATCAGCTTCAGTTTCTTTATTTATTTTACATTGCCTGTTCTACTCCTAATTGCACTGACTGAACAAATTAAAATTGCATTGTTTTTACAAGTTTGAGCAAGCTTGTAAAAAGCTGTTGGTGTTTTTAAGTGTTCTTTACTGGTGCAGTAACTCGGTACATTTATGTCTGTGTTTAAAATAACAAAAAGAAACTTTTTTAGCCATTTCAGCACTGCTTTTTGCATCGTATCAGTATCGAACAATACTAAACCTCAGATATCAGTATCGAAAGTGGAAAAAGTGGATCGGTAGCACCAGCTAATGCGTCAGCTAGGGGCTAACTGAAGTCTCTGCCAACCTCTTACCTTCTCTTTGGCCCGCAGCTCGTCAAACATGTCCTGGATCTCCAGCTTCCAGTCATCCTGCAGCGAGTGAAACGACTCCTGCGGCATCTCCTCCTTCACCTGCTGCTCCAGGGCGGTCAGCTGCGTCAGGATGGAGCCGAAGTCGGGCCGTCGGTGAGGGTCCTGGTCCCAGCATTCTGTCACACACAGACAGGCAAGCGTGTCCGTAACAAACTGTATCGCACATTAATGCCCAGAAGACAAGGGAAACGCTGATAAGCCTGAGAACACCAGATCTGTGTTTGACCTCGGCTTGTTGCAGCTGCCTCCTTCAGACAGTAGAGAGAGTCTGACACGCTCAGTAGCTCCCAGAACGGTTTCACTTCTTTTCCTTCAGAAACGAGGAAGTCGCTCGCTCATAACGCTGCGACTCAACAGCCGTCAGATCGGATTTTTATTACTTAAATTAAGCCCGGTGACTCATTGAGACGGTTCTGCACTGGAGAATGTTTAATGGAGATCCTGCCGCGACTTGTATTTACACGCGATCCAGGCGTTTATGCCAGCCGATTCCACGGATAAGCTGATCTCTTATTGAGAGGGTTCTGCCTAATTAACCTGCTACAGGGGGGTTTGGCATCATTTGCTGTAAAACTTTGGGCACAGTAATAATAAAACAAATTCATTAATTAAATAATCATCTGGGGGCCAACAGTGATTTAGGGTTGTTGTTTTATTTCTTCAATTAAGAAAGATGACAAATAAAGCATAAAAAAGTATATTATACCAAAATATTCAAGTATTGCTTCTGTTAAAGAGAAGAAAAAATTGCACAAGCCATATCCAGAACACACTTCCTCTTATTTAAAAGAAAACAAAACACATTGACAAATCTGTTTTCTCTCTTTTAAGTGCAGCTTTGAGAAAATGACAAAAAAAAATATTATGTGATTGTGGCAATGAAAATGACAAAAAAAATATTATGTGATTGTTGCAATGATGAATCAATCTCAAACAACCAAACGGGGAAAAAAGCCCACCTGACATGAGCTGAGCGAAGGGTTCGGGGCAGGTGGAAGGGATGGGCAGGGTCAGCTTGTTGACGGCGACTCCGTAGGCGACGGCAAGACCATCGATCCCTTTGTAGGGGGCCTCCCCAGTTAGCAACTCCCACAGCAGGACACCGTAGCTGGAAATGGGAAAAAAAGAAAACCACAGTTTGCTCAGAACAAAGTTGGACCAGTAAGGGTGCACCGATTGCAGGTTTCTGCCTGATTGCCAATTATGAGGGTCAGATTTTGGCTGATACGGTTTTGTGTTTTTTTTTTTTGTCTGAAATGTTGCTAAATATAGTAGGTAAGATCAGTGGATAAGATCAGTTTTACATGCAATCGGCCAATTACTGATCTCCCAAAATTAAGAAAATCTGGGCTGATTTATCTGAGCACAAAAAAAAAAAAAAGCAAAACTCAAAAAATGTAGAATATATCTCCTTCAAAAACTCTACTTATAAAATAGATATATTTGTAGAGTCGTAGAGAGATTAATTCTCTCTCTTTCCGCTTTGTTGTTCTGATGGAGCCCTCAGGTACTAACATTTTTTGATGTAAGCAAAATCTATTAAAACCAAAGAATGTTCAGCATATTTTATTGTGGAGCAGGTGTATAATTGTGAAGTGGAAGAAAATTTTCTTTGGAAATAATAATAATAAAAAAACTAAAAAAGATAAAATGGCATTGTTTTCACTTCTAATACCCCTAAATAAATGAGATAAATAATAAGAAAATAAATGTGAAATTAGATACAACTTCTTTCTTTTTTATCTCAGATTTTTAATAAAATTATTTACATTTTTCGCATTTTCTTTTCCCCAAATTCCCCCTTCCCCTCCCCATTCTTACTCTTTTTTTTTTAACCAGAATTTTAACATTATCTAGTTTCTGTAAATAAACATTAATAAATTCAATTCATGAACATCCGACAAACTATAATCCCACTGCGGCACATCTAAGTAAAGGCCGCTGAGAAAAGCAAAACGAGTCCTTGGAAAATCCCGCTCGACAACAATTCCAGCGCAACAGGAAGAGCCTGTGACCCGACAGATACTACGGCTGAAACAGGAAGTGAGGTTGTAGTCCCTGGTGTACACGGAGTGGGAGGAGACTGGCGGATGTAATACGACTCCTGGTTCAACGACTACGGTGCTTCTATCTTGAAAGAGAAACTGCTGAAAGATAAAGATGAAAGAAAAAAAAAACGATGGCCTGACCTCTCTCCACACAAACAAAGCTCTAAATGAGGAAGCAGCTGACTCACGCTCAAACCTGACCCACTCAGAGCCAAAAGAAACTGTAGGATTGGTTCTTATTAAAGAGAAAAGCAGCAGAGAAATACAACAAATAGACAAATGACATAAGAAACTAATTGAGAAGTGTTAGGAAAAAAGCTGCAGCCTGCTTAATTTAAATAAGATGTTTACATGAATAGTGACTAATGGCATTATTGAGAAAGCGTTTAAAAGCATTAAAACCTGTCAATTATTATTTTAGACATAATCTGTGTCATATTTGTAGGTCCATTCCCTTTTTAAAAGTACATCTTAAGTGGTTATTTAGACTGTACATGTTAGCTTCCGCAGGTGTGCCGAAACAGTTTTCGACGTATTTGATGTTTGACCAATTAAAATAGGCAAATAGAAGCACATTTAGAAGGCTTTTAGCTGTTAAGGTATTACAGTCAAATTTTAAGGGTCCACTGTGTAATAAATGGCAATCGACATCGCAACATCAGTGTGTGCAGTATTTAAATCTCAAAGGCTTGAATGAGCGCTGAACATTTCAATTGTCAGTATATTTGTTGACAATCTATTCAACCAGCTGGACACACACCAGACTTAAAAATCCAATGTCTGGAAACTACTGGTATTTTCAGATGATAATGGGGGAAAGGTTCCACGTCTAGAAGGCATTGCATCAGTGAGATGAGACCGCCAAGCTACCTTGAATGTGCTGTAGTTGTCATGCCAGGCCACTAGGTGGCGCTGTGATTTCAGCATGTCGTCTAAAAGTGTTTGACCATCCCATCTCTGATGAACCAAGAGCTTCCTTAACATGTTCTGTGTCAGAAGAGCTAAACTGAAAAGCATGCACATGCAGCACAACGTTCCATATTAGCTGCTTTTCCATTGACCGTATAATTGCGCAAATTGGAATTATGAAAATAAATTTGCTTAATGAAAATATGCCGATTACGAAAAAGCCCACTTTAGTTACCTGAAAAACTAAAGTCCATGGGCTTCAGTTTTTCCATCTCTATCGAAATTAGTGTATTTCGCAAAAATACTTTTCTTGCATCATACAACTGGATGCTACTACTGCCGAAAACAACAAAGAACATGACAGGAAGTAGTAGGAGGAGAATGATGGACCGGCTTGTTTAATGACTTATCACGTGAATAAGCTTATTCACGTATTATTTTAATTGTGTTTCTAATTTAATGGAAACACTGCAACTGCGAAATTGTGGGGGGGGTTTCCCCAACAACAGCAGAAAATATACAAAGTTTTACGCACATTTGTAATGGAAACGCAGCTATTATGAGAGAATCTGATCACTGATCACGTGTAAACAGACGTGTTATGGTTTCACTGAAAATCAGCTCCGTGTAAACAAGGCCTTATGTTTTAAGTGGCAGAGATACAAGAGTTCACAGAGAAAGAAAAAAAACAAATTTTCATCGGCATCCCAATTAAATATTTTCCTGGTATCATGATGCAGGTTGAACCAAACCTGCAGACAAATGGAGCGATCAGCCACTAAATACAGAACAGGTGACTAGCCTACCATGAGTTACACCTACCTATTTGATGACAGTGTGACACAGCATCTATTTTAGTCCCAAGCACACAATCTGATAACACCATAGACACTGGGCTCGCTCTTGTGCAACCATGATAAAAACCCCGTCATGACAAACTGATGCAATGGAGCATCATGCTGGATGAACCACATGCTTACAAAGCGTCAACAAGTCACGCATGATGAACACAAACAGACAAACAGGGAGAGTTTCTTTTTTGAGCACGCACTAAGGCTTCAGCACTGTGTCTTCAGAAGACAAAGCGTGGCGTAGAGGACTTGGATCACCCACACCGTCAATTAGCCCTCGCCCGGCCCTGACTGAGCGCGCTCAGCGGGCCCCGCTGTGAGGAGAGCACAGGGCCGCCGCCTTTTTGTTTTTTATTTAGTCCTTTAATTACAACTTCCACATGCTGTGTGACTGCGCAGAAAAAAAGAAGAAAAAAAAAAACGGCCTCGTCGGCTCGCACCCAGAGGCGGCTGTCGGGTTCCGCTCCGAAAATCTGGAGACGAGCAGCCAAGGACAGATGAGAAAGAATATCAGAACAAAGATCGGCCTTAGTTTTTTTCTCCAAAGGAAGGCTGTCTTACTTTGCTCTGCAAATGCAGACGTGTCACCCCGTTCTCTCGCTGTTGGTGGTAAGACGGAAAGAAAGAAACAGTGGATAAACTAAAAAAAAAGGGGGAAAAACTGTGAACTTATACTAATTAGGGGTTTTCTTAGATAGCTCCAGAAAATTGAGATTCTGTTTAGATGTTCTTTTGAATGTGTCCTAAGAAACACAGGGAGGATAGGGTGACAATTAAAGCAAAGAATATGAAAGTAGAAGTTTAATCTCGGCAAACAAATCTTGAGAATGACTCATCGATTTACAAAACTACAAATCTTTCTTCCTAATGCCAAGATGAAGAATTTGTGTTTACGTCCATCCAGATTCCAGTTCTAAAACACCACTTTAAGAAATCTCAGTCATTATGATAAACCCTAAAACCATAAGCAGGGGATTCCGGTTATAGTGTCTAGATGTGGCTCCACACACACACCAACACTAAGCTATTCCCAGATAAAGGGGCCGCGGTCAGGTCTGGTGTGAGGCCTCCTTCTCTGTCTATAGCAGAGACAATGGGACAGTGTGCAGTACACATGTCTCACAACAAAGCACAGAGGAGGCCTTTGAAGGGAACGCCGTCACATGGTCACGGTGGCCTTGTTGCAATCCATCACACTGCCTCTCCTTCTCTTCATCAACAAGTCTCCAATTACAACTTCTTTTTTTTTTCTCCTCCTACCAAACCACCAACTCCACTAGTTCAAGCTTTACAGATGATTGAAAACAGTCTGTTGTACACAAACGAAAACTTGCGAGCTTCTTCGGTACTTCTGCAAAAGTTGCTGGGACATGCTAGCATACGCCTTGCAAAAAGTACCCATTGGAAATCAAACATTTTTGACATTTTTGTCAAGCTACAAGCACAAAACTTGAAAAGACGCCAGGCTAATGCTAGGTTCATAACTGCGCCTCTGCGTGTTGGTGTGCGAGTTGTAGCAGCGCCAGCACCTCCAAACTTTTGTCGATTTTTGGGAGAATACTGCACCAAAGTACGCATGAACTATAAAAGTCACAATGCTTTTAAAAAAAACAGCTATATAACTCACAGTCTGCACTGTAAGAACAGTTTTACCAGGTACTTTTGGTCTAGTTTCTATTGCAAATATCTTAAAACACATTAAATAAGACAAAACTAACTAAAAACTTTTCAGCAAGATATAGGAGCTTATTTCAAGTCAATAATTCCTTAATGTTCATGAAAACCCACTAGTACCACTGGCAGTTTAATTTCACTTTTGGGAATAATGTCACGTTATAAGGAAAATAAAGTTCTACATCATCAATATTAAAAAATATATATATTTAGATAAAGCAAATTACTATATCTTTCTGAAAAGTTGTTTGTTAGTTATGTCTTATATGAAGTGTACCAAGATATTTGCACAATAAAACGGTGACCTTAGGTCTGAAAGTCTCCTAAAACATTCTTCTTGTCATTAAGGTTTTAAAAAGGGTAAAGCAGGCGCACATTAAGCATCCAACAGACACCTAACCAAATATTAGCTTAAAAATTATAATTCTCACTATTAAAAGAGAATGGTTTCAATGATATAAAGCCAAAGTATAATATAAAAATCCTGCCCTAGAGCAGAGGATGTAATGTTTCAACCATAAGTGCAACCATGCTCACCTCCAAACATCGCTGCCCTTGGAGAAGGTCGAGGACTTGATGACCTCCGGGGCCATCCAGGCGTAGGTTCCGGCCGTGCTCATCTTTGTGGTCTTGTGCCACTCCCTCGCCAGGCCAAAGTCAGTGATCTTCAACGTCAGCCCCTCCATGCATTCGTTCTCTATGGGCTGAGCCAGCAGGACTGCAGAACACAAAGACGGGTAGGTAGGAAAAGGAAGAAAGAAAAAAAAAAGGTTTGTGTTAGACAGAGGCATTGTGATCTTAAATTTCTATAAAAAGGACAACTTTAGAGTGATTTTGTCCCGTAACGGCAGATAAAAATCAAATGTGGCTGAGATTATCCTTCAGAACATGGATTCTCTGTTTCTTTCTCACTTCCTCTTGTTTTCAGCCCACTATAATCAAGTCACACACATTTCTGCAATTCCTGCGTCACACTTCACTTTCCTGTTGTAAATATATTCGTCTTCGCCCGCCAAAATTCGTCAGTGCTCCTCTACATGGAGCAAGGTGCTTCCATTGTAAGAATTGAAAATACAATGCTAAGGAAGTCCTGTGCGTCCTTGGGAGCAGGCGAGCTATGCTAGTCACACAAAGAGGAAAAACATATTCAAAATTAACTTGCAGAATTCAGATGACTTCTGTATCATAAATATTTTTATTTACATATGGACACTGGGCAGCGTGGCCATTGAATTTAATTCCGATATTTTGTGGTGTGTATTGCAATGAGCATAAAGCGGAAGTCAATACAAAATTACCCGTTTATTTTTGGATGTAAATCTATGATTTCATGCCGTTAAAACCTTACAAACACAAATACTGCTCTGAAAATAAAAGTTAACAATGGCAAAGGAATTTTATTTAGGAATCGCTTAAAAACCAACCACAGCTGCACATAACAGAAAACTATAAAGATACGTCATAAAAGATTCAACAACAAATCAAGCAAACAAGGTCACGCAAAGTCTTGTCCCTTTTGAATGCCAAAGAATAAAAAAATAATAATAATTGGTTTTAGGAAGAGTTTTAAAAGCAGAAGAAAAAGATTCTCTTCTTCATTAAATGATTATATCGCAGTCGAGGCCCAGTCCACTGTCAGCTAGTCAACCAACTTTGATTAACAGTTGTTTTTTTAAGTTTAAGAAAATTCAGATTATGCACTATGTTTTGATGAATAAATGGGAATATTCTTGTAATTTTCAAAACCTCTATCATCTACAACACTTATTTTCCTTTAAAAAAAAAATATATATATATATATATATATATAATACAAAAAAATCACAAAACTAGTCAAAGTAATAATAGCAAGTCAGAAAAAGAACATTTAAATTTCTATTGATCACTGTATTATTTTGGAGGTTTATTCTGTTCCCGTGTTTTGTCCATGATGGGATGTTTCCAATCCCTACAATATGCTTCAATGAGACAATGTCAAGATGATATTCTCAGAGGTTAGCCATTTTTTTTTAAACAATCACAATAAATACTGTTAAAACCTAAACGTGTCTAACATTGACAGCTGTTTTAACCCAGAACGTGCTCCGCCTAGTCAGGCTCAGGAGGCTCTGCTCCCTGGACAGATCTCGCTGTTTGGGCTTAGAAATCTTCAATACTATGGACAAGCTTTAAAACTCTCAGCTCGTTGAATAAAGACTCACAAAGACCTAAAAAGACCCTCAGACACAGGATTTTCTCTTAAGCAACAGTTATTTTGAAACTCGGAGAGATAAGGACGAATTCATCCCAAAGGACAAAATGATAGATTTAGAAGGAGAACACAAACACGAACGTCAATATTACAATCAGAATCGCTGACCTGGGTCTGCTTTGCACTAGAAACTGATGACTGAGTCATAGTTAATAAATTAAAACTTTAGGTGCACAGCTGCAAGCTAAGGTCTAAACTTAGAAAGATTAAGTGTGTTTTCCTAAAGCAACCCACACTGTGTGAGTGGGTGTGTGTGTGTGTGTGTGTGTGTTGTGCGGTTAGCGGCAGTTCAGGATCCCTGATCTGCTTGTTTCCTGTTGCTAAGTGGCACTTTACAACAACTACTTTAATAAACCAGAACGTACTAAAGCTGATTTCCGGCAAGCTTCATAGCACTGAACTGGCATGTTAACATGGACAAAGGTTAGTGACTGGGTAAAATTTAAACCTTCAAGAGTCCATGCCTCCTGTAAGCAATCATTTCTCAGTAACAGAGCTCAGACTCTGTACAAAGCAAAACGTAGAACAAGGGGCTCGGTTTCACCAGACTAAACCCCAAGTATCACAGTGTGAAAACACAACAGCATTAAAAACTGTAAATTTGCAACCATCATGTTCCATGTTTAGTCAACTGTCAGTTTGTCCAACACCAAAGCAAGCAAAGGGGTGTAGAGCTGATCCTTGATGTTCTGCCTCCTCCAGCACACCTGTCTCATGCCTCTTATGCATGTCCTGCACCACAATAAACTTCTCTGCCACTACAGACCTCCTCATGCAATATCACAACTCCTCTATTAGCACCCTGTCATACACTTTCTCTATATCAACAAGATCTAAAATCTTGTCCAATAAGATCCAAGATCAACATGATCCAGCTCCCTCTGGATTTCTCTGTACTTCTGCATCAACAGCCCTAAGGAAAAGTTGAATCTGTAGTACTATTTCAGAGGAAATGTTTGCTTTAAGGATGCTTTTCAATGTCAGTAAAAAATATCCTACAGGAGACTTGTCCTTAAAGATGTGCCGATGATCAGTGTTGTGCAGTCCTGACAGGGCAAGTCTCAGTAGAGAGTCTAACGCTGAGGATGGCGGTTGCTGCTCGACAGTGACGCTGGATCACATGTCTCAGAGCGAGCGAGCGAGCGAGCGGCAGTGGTGTCTTTCTTCCTCTTTGCTGACAGACCGGTCATCGTTCAGGGCACGGCTCGCTGTCAAACTCGCAGAGGAGAAGCAGCAAAGAAAAGTATCACTCATTATAGGGAAGTGGGACTCCAGCTATTTGGAGTCACTTTCCAACTTTCTGCACTTGGCGCCTTTCCCCGCTCTTCCTCCTCTCCTTCCCATGCCCCCCATTTAGTCTTCAATGAAAAAAAAAGAAAAGAAAAAGAAATTGATTTTTTCCAGACTCTCTTCACACATTAATATGAGTTTCATCTTTTCTCGTTGCATCTCTCGGACTCCCTTTGTCTCCCTTGTTCAGACATCCTGTGCTGCGCCTCGTAGCCCAGAGGCAGGGACTTTGACGTCACAAAGGAATGCATCACAAGAAGTTGTGTTGTCTGCTGTGTTTGTAGGAGCTTTGAGGGGTGATAAAGAGACTTTGGTCTTTCATAATCTAATTTCAAGGCCAATTTATGCACCCTGTTCCGTTGAAGGTGCAAAGGCAGAAGATTAATGAAGGCTTTCAGTCAGAATAAATCAAGATCTTCTGGTGGAGGGGATGGGGAAAAAGAAAACAGGTCTTGATCATTTAATTCCCATTTGCATCCCCCTTTACATCGGAGTCATGGGTTCTGTGGCCTGCTGTTTGTGTTGAGGGAGTACAAAACAGAGTCACCCCACCACCCAGCTTCCACCACAACCCTCGCTTGCCAGGCTGTGTCATGGATTTTGGCCAACTGGAGTGGAAAAACTATACATTAAAAACTGAAAGACATCGTTTTTTTAAGCCTCCCCCAGTGTTTTTTTAACTTTGAGCATAAAATAAGTCATGTTATTTTTGTAAACACGTGTTAGGAGAGGTCACATGAGTCCAGAGAGTCAGACAGGAAGAGATCAGGATGTCAAAGACTGATCACCCAACTGTTGTTTCCTTACAACATCCGGAGGGGGGAAATATTTTTAAAAAGAACACCCCGTAAAGCTGGCCTGATGCTGCTTTGACTGTGAAAAAAGCATGTTTTGGTTGTTTGTTTGCTTTTTTATTTTGATAAATTAGGACTTAAAATGTTTGTCCGAATAAAAGAAAATTATTGAAGTGAAATCTCTGAGCTCATCTTTCCTTGAAATAAAGGAACCGTTTCCCCTGCCACAGTGTTTCATACAGAATAATGAATGCCTCTGTCTACATTAAGGGAGACTGAGAAAGACAAAAGGAAAATTCAATTTATTTTCTTTCTAATTAGAAAAAGTCATACATGACAAAGAAGCACTTTCCACTTGACAATTTTTAGCCAGGTTACAAAAATCTGGACACTACTCACTTGAAATTCAAAGAAAATACATTAAAGTTTCTCCTTTTAACCAGAACCATATTTTTAAATGTTAAGCTATTTTGTGCATGGATGCTTATCAGCTGAACTGCAGATTCAACTCTTTACAGTACCACCAATCAAAGCAATCGATGTCAATGACTGAGTCTAAGGAGATCAACTCATTTACTGCTGTGTAGGTTTCTAGGAAGTTGCATACAGTGGCCCAGTGTGTGAGAAAAAGATGCAGCTGAAGAGTTAAGCATGAGTGCACACTGACAAAAAGAAGAAAAAGTGAAGACCAAACCCCAGAGGTGCTCTGGTGAGACAGCTGAAGAATCAAAAACGGCAGTCGGTCAGTGACTCCGGCGGTGCATCCGAGTCTAATCGTAAAGTCTCAATAGAGGCGAGAAAGAATCCTCTTATGTACATCTGTCATTCTGTTCAGTAATATAAAAGCTGGCAAAAAAAAAAAGAAGAAGAAAAAAACTACCACTGATGCATCTTAAAGCAACCCTAATTAGCAGGAAACACGTGGTCTACCTGGTCTCCGAACTGACATGCATGCTTCTGCAACATCTGCGTGCAGCTGAGAGGAGAAGCAAAACGCACATGACACGCGAAAGCATTTCAGCAATCTCAGCACGCATACACGCCGCATTCTTCCCCCACTTCCTGAGCTGAAGGAAAAAGAGAGAGAGAGAGAGAGAGAGAGAGAGAGAGAGAGAGAGAGAGAGAGAGAGAGAGAGAGAGAGAGAGAGAGAG
>CAEFZX010002316.1:0-18790 GCA_903066825.1 Alfaro cultratus | reverse complement strand
CAAACATAAATTAAATTTGACACCTCTGTCTCTTTAAGAAGCCCCTGCTCTTTCCAACACATCGCCTTTAGCATGTCATCACAACAATGCTTCTCATTATGCCGTTTGCAACCGTTCTTTGGAGCTTTGGACTGAGAAGTAGTTTGTATGACAAGCTCAGCATATGTACAGTTCCTCCAGGTGTTTGCTAATTGCTGCTGCTAGTCTAGAGGAGCTGAGTGGGTGAGGAGCTAGCCAGCGATGCTTTGTGAGACAGAGGTTTGGTTGGGGCCTTCAGATCAGAGGAGGGGCTATGTGGAAATAGCTGCAACAGAAGATTTAAGTATTCCTCCACCATGAAAGAATCAAAGCAACACGGCAAGTCTGTTTTTGAGGATTTCACCACATTGTGAGAAATGAATAATGTTATAAAATGATATAAAGCTCAAAGTACATTATGTTAACATCAAGACTTTGTACATCTTACCATATAAATCTTACCAAATCTTGTTTACAACACATTTAATTTTGCGTGGATATTGTAAGTATCTAAATTACTCAATTATAATCCAGACAAACTTATAAATAATGAACACAGTTAATAAATAAAATATGTTTATAATTTTCTGGAATATATTATGCTGAGGCCTGTTTTTGTGTGTATCACTTTCAGACTCATCACGTCTGACATTTTGAACAGACAGGATAAACAGGGCATCATTTTCTTTATTTTTGTCATTGTCGAAGTGCTACTTTAAGGTGAAACTCCTTATCTATATTGTTTGGGGTATGCCAACACATGAGAATGTTATTCCAAAGGACATGCAATAACAGTTTTTCTGACAAAAATGGTGATGCAATAACTGATCAATCAAAAAATTGGGAATTAAAGAAGATTTATTAACAGCAGCCTCATCTCTGACTTGGGACTGCACAATCTATTCCTGTTGCTATCCATGCTGTTAAGCTGTGCTCAGTTAAAGGTGCTACTGCACAGCTTCAGTTTCAAAGTACAACGTATTTCATGCTTATTCACTCCCAGCTGGCTGCTTGACCAGCAGCTGACAAAAGAGTGTGTCCAGGAGTAGCTAATAAAAATAAAAGTCTACTGGTGATAAGTTTCTGCAGGAAAGATAAAGAAATTCAGACAAACCTTTTTTTTCTTTTATATGCTTTATGAATGAGGAAGAAGCTATTATTGACTAATTCTCCATGAATTTCTCCCTGTGGAACAATAAAGTTTGTTTTTTTCCATTTGATTAGTCCATCAGAGTTCAGCAATTCTTGTAATTGAAAGATAATTGACAATATCTGCATAGATTTGTGAGGCTGATGCTCATTACCGCATCCGTGCCGCTGTTGCTGCCAAACCATTCCAAACACCCACAGAACACATCAAAAGAGTGAAGGTACTTAGTGATAGACCCAAGTTATAAAGCACCTTGAATTGCCTTGTCGCTGAAATGTGCTACACACATGAACTTGCGTTGAATTTTGATGCAAGAAACTGCACCATGGAAATGCTGTCAGGATTTCACCACAATGTGAGAAATGAATTCAATTTGATGCTTCTTGTTTCTGAAAAGCTGGACGTCTGGGGGAGTTGAAGGCAGGGAGAAGCCTTCATGTCTAATAGCTCTTTATACATGAAGTGGCTTTCCACACTTAACATAGCGAGCTATCGTGTGTTAAATACTTGCTGGCAGCTCAGAATGTGAAAAACAAAACATAAAATGTGTAAATGTAGCAGAGCTAACTCACGATCAGAGACAATAGTGCATGGCATTATTAACTGTGACAGGAAGTAGTGACGTTGGTGCTCCACTGAGAGCCACATAATGCACGCCGTCACAGAGGGAGACCAACAACAATGCTATCCTATCATAGTATATTTCCATTTCTGTAGTGATTGGCACTAATTGTAAAAAAAGAGCAACTATATTGTTCTTATTTACATATTCTTGGCCTCAGAAAAGCAAGACCATTGTGTTGATGACTCATACGTGAGATTGTGTTCCAAATGGCCATTCCTGTGTCATAAAATTTCTGTGTCACATTCAGCATCTTGTATTAATGATCAGCTGTTCTCTCCATCAGTGGTCTGTGATGTTTTTGAAGGAGGCTAATCCCCAGACAGGATTAATGTCCAATGGCAGACCTATGGGCTCACAAAGTGAGTTGTCACTTTTCTCACACACCAAATATACTAAATGAAATATATTTAAGAAGAAAATAATGTAAACTGTGTTTTCCTTCTTTATTATGATTCTCTGTAGCTATTTGCAAAAAATAAGTGTGATTTTTCAGCCACTTATGTATTAAATATATCGGACGAGCTAAATCTGATCACGCTGAACTATTAAAAGTAAGGACAAGCATAATGAATTGCATCTCAATTTCCTTAATGATCATTTCCTATTGACTTAAGCATTTAACCATTTGAAACAACCTCAGTTCATTTTTCCTCCAATACTTCAATGTTTCTATGGCCCTGAAAGCATCAGGGTTCCCACACAATCTGAAAAAGTCAGCAAAACTATGGAATTAGGTTTGAGTCTTTCCCAGATCTGAATCTGAATGGAAAAATAATACAGAATATGGAAAGATAATTGTATTTCCAGATTTTATTTTCTATTCCATTATCTAAAATTTTAATCAATCCATCCATCCATCTTTGTTCATAATTTAAAACTGAGCTAATAGGGAACTAAAAACTGTGGAAATTAGATTTTTAAAAAGTAAAATTACTAACATGGAAAATAAGAATCCTGAGCACTTATACAGAAAAACAATTTACAGAAAAACAAGTAATTATTTGCTGCATGAGAAATTTATGAACTTGGATGCACACAGTTTAGAGCAAATGAATCATCCTAGCTTTTAGCATCCGCCCCCACTGCCATCCACCTCGTTTTCTCATTCATTCCCCATCATACATGACTGCACAACTTGCTACCTCAAAAGATTATTAACTCAGCATTTCCAAGGCAGCTGATCAACATGTGAATCCTGTGTGGCCCTGTACAGCATCGCCTCTGAAACGTATGAACACAATTTCCAGTAAACGCACATTTACAGTCCGCGTATATATGAGTCGAACTCACCCTGAAAGCTTTGGCATCTTGACAAAGCTGAACACATCCATGTGTGCTGCAGATTGCAATCAACCTACACATGCAAAATTAACTTCACTCCGGCACCATTGTGATGCGTTGTTTTTCGCCAGTAAATAACGCAAAGGGGAAGAATAATAAAAGTAAGGCTTCCAGAAGTCAGGTGTAGAGATTAGTCGTTTTCTCTGAGCCTCTGCATGGCTGAGTGATTGCTGTGCCCTCGCCTCAACAGCACAAATCCACATCCCATGGAAAAGGATCTGGCAGCGCAGCTTCCCCCGGTTGCATCCTTCAAAGCATGAATCTGTTAGCTATGCTAAGCCACCTTCATTTAATTTCCATCGCAGTGGAATGATGTGCGGGAGCCGCACCGTAACAACAGCTTTGGAGGGAGGCACAGAGAGAGCCTGAGCGAAAGGAAAGGGAGGGGGGTCGGCGATGTTGGTGGGAGATGAAAGTGGAGGGGAGAGAAACAGGAATGTGAGAGCTTGTTAAGCCTGTGTGTCTACAGGAGGCACAATATTTGCAAATAAGGGGTGCTGCCTGTGTCCAGGAATTCCCCCTCCCCAAAGCATGCTTGGATCATATCTCAGACGTTTAGTGTTTTGAATGGAAGAGCGAAAATTTTGAAAAAAAAAAAAAAAAAAAAGGAGCCAGATGAATGAAATGGCACATACACATAGTTCCTGTAAAACAACACAGGAGCAGCAGCTCCAGGAGCAACAGCACAGGAGAGCAGCTGTTGCGTTTTGAGGACCGAATGTGTCCCCCTCCCCAGCTGAGGTCTCTGCCTCACAGCTGCACATCACACTGCCTGTACTGCACAGCACATTTGTTTTGACCTTTCAATGTAGTTCAGCTGCTAAATGCTCACTCTCAGTGCTCACAAGGAGCATCCGAACCTTTCAGCATCGCCAGTAAACTCAGAGCAAGTAAAATGATACCAAAACAAAAGGAGAAGGTTTAAGTATAGAAGTATTTTTTTTTCTCTAAAACTTTCATTGTCTCAGTAAAAAAATTATCAAAGTGAAACGAAAATATAGCTTGGTTTTAAAAAGTTATAAGACATGCACACTGAACCAGTATGTACATCTTTCCATGCAATTGCAACTGCATGTCTTTTTGATTACATTTGAACTAGCTAGCTTTGTCCATCAAGAGACTGAACATTTTGTTCAATATTATTTGCAAAATAATTCAAGTTGAGTGAGAATTTATGGATTTTGAACATAATTTTTTTTAAGTTTTACCAGAAATTGAGTTGTATTTGGGTCTGGACTGAAGCATGCTGCTTTAATTTAAACTAGCCTAGTGTAGCTGTAACTGTTTAGGGTCGCTGTCCTGATGAAGGCAAACTTCTTCCCTCAGTCTCCATTATTTTCTCCATAAGATTGCCCTCCATCCATCTTCCCACCGTCCCTGTCACTGCTGAGGGAAAGGATCCCCACTGAACGATGCTGCCACCACCAAATATTACACTCAAGCAATATGCAGTGTTAATTTTGCATGTTTGCAGCTCTGCAACATTTAGAGAGCTGTGGGAAATAGAAAAAAAATCATCTGCAGAAAGTTACACTATAAGCCTCTTACTCTTTAGAGATGCCTTCTAGAGCCATACTTTTAATGAGGTGGGAGTCTTGGCATCAGTGAAGAACTTAACTTTTCATGTTTCTTTAATGTTTTCTTGCCAAGTGTCTGTCTGCAAAAGGCCTTTTCAGTACTTGATTGCCAGAGACAGTTTTTATTAACATAGAGGTTTTTGTTGTTGTTGTTGTTGTTTTTTTACCTTTTGCATATATTGTTTTGTCAGTGATTTAAACAATTTGCTTCTTTCTCTCTCTATAAACTGTGTAGTGTTTGGTAAATTTATTTAACTGGAGAAATGGGTGTGGATGGTGAACACACTAATGAGGTCCACATTATTCTTTATTAAGGCTTAATAATTAGATTTTTAGTTTGTTCATAATTACTTGCCTTCATGCTATGCTCACTTTCGGCTGATGAAAACAAAGATGATGCCAAAAAGGATATTGAAAAAAAGCATCTAATAGAGCATCTGAAAGCGATAAACTCTATGCTGTACCTCTTTATTTATTATTTTTTTATATAAATGAAGGCATGTCCAATATCAAATGCTTATTACTTGGAAATTGAAGCAATAACTGAGAAAACAGCACAGATCAGTCCCACCATCAAATGAAAAATCCCCTAAGAAGTGGGAACCACCTTTCATAAATCAAACAGCACAGATCCGTCCTCTTTCAAAAAATAAAAAATAAAAACACAGAGAGCCATTTAACCTCATGCTTGAAGTTAAATGTTTTGTACTTTTCCATGTGTCTACAACAGTTTGGATAAAATGAGTGTTTCATAATAGTCAAATACCGTCCTTTGTGATCCAGAGAGGAGCGAAACACACAGTCAGGCAGCATGACATCAAACACATTCTATAAAGCAATTTCCTCCAGCTGCCAAATGGCTTGTTAGAACTGAGCCAATTGCCAAAAAGAGACTTTGATTATAAGACTGTAAAATCAAGATGGTTGAGAAATGTTCAAAGTCAGTTTGAAACTCAGTTCAAAGCACTTACACAAAAAGGAACAGCTTAATCAGTAAAAATGTTACCTGATGGCAGAAAGAATTAAAAATGTTTGTCTTCTAGGGGGAAATTCCAAGAAGAAACAGTGAAAGCTCACAGAGGTGCTTAGCACCAAATTTATGCTAAAATGCCACAACATGTAAGAATCTGGAGAGTGACTCAATGTGCCTTTGCTGAGAGTGATACACAGCATAAAGAAGGTTGTCACTTCCACTCAGAGTCAAGCTTGGATTTGTTTGCAGTCACAGAAAATATGCAGATTGGTGGTGGAACATTGTGATGTGAGTTGATGCAATTATTTTTAAAAATCAGTTTGAGACATTATGTTAACATTCTGAAACCACGCACATTGCAAATTACTCATGCCTAGAAGGAATACTGGAACATGTATTTTAGGAATGAACAGAAGACATGAAGGATTCTCTGAAAAGTGGAAGAAAAAAAAACAAACATGTTCAATGACCTGCTTCCAACGCAAACCGCACTGTCCAATGGCAGCAGGATTGAGAGATTCAGCATTTTCTGGACGGTTAGGTTTGTCTGTTTGGGACTGCGGCCCAGAGGCCTGCATGAGTGGCAGAGGATATTAGGGTCAGACAGAAGCGTGATCTAAGGCGACTATGGCTGAAGCTTTGACCGATAAAACCCTGCTGTCCTGCTGATACCATTTTTTTTTCCTGAGTTCCTTTTAAAACAGCTGATTTCAGACATTTTGCGACACTTGGTTATTTAAACTCAGCAGTGCTTAAATTTTGCAAACGCTGCTTTTGGATCACATTGCTTACCTTAAAACATAATAAGGACATGCTAACCATTGGCATAGTGGCGACTGGGAAAGTGCTGCTAAAGAACAGCAGAGAAAACAATTAAAATGATTACAAAAACAGACTGAGATTGTATTTTCAAATACATTATCTTGAATACAATATCTGGGAAAAGTATTGACATCCTTTTTAATATATTTTTCCATTGTTTTGTTAGGAATTTATGTAAAAGATTAATACAAATTAGGTCTCAGGAGTGAAGTGAAAGGAATATTATACAGTGAATATTTATAGTGCAAAGTGAATCAGTACTTTATATAACCAGCTTTATACATCTGGAGACACATCTGTGAACATCAGTTTTAAAATCTTGTCTCAGATTCCCAAATATCTTTAGGCCTAGACTTTGACTGGGCCATTTAAACACCTGAACATGTTTAGATTTACATAAAACCAATCCTTTGTAGTTCAGGCTGTATTTTTATCTGTTCTGTCCTTCTTTAAGGTCAACCAGCTGAAAGTTTTTTTACAACCTCCTGTAGGTTTCCCTGCCTTATATGTAGCTCCTTCTTCACATCATCTCTGACTACCTTCCCTTTTTATCAAAGGAAACAGATACCCATAGCATGGTGCTGCTACCTCCTTGTTTTACAAAGGTGGTGAGTGTTCAGGTTTATGTCCAGTTTTCTGCTACACATACATTTTTGTATGTAAGGCAAAAATTTGTCCTACTTGACATGGCATGTGGAAAACTACAAAATTGGTTTATAAGGGCACCACTAATAGAGTTGTGCATTTCTAGAGGTCCTGCAGACTTACCATAGACCTCTTGGTTGATTCTCTAACTATAGTCTGCCTTGTCAGTACAGCTGAACAGCCATGTTTTGATGGGCTGCAGATGGGGCCTTAGTCTTTATTACCTAACCCTGCTTTAAGTTCCTCCACAGCCTAATTCCTAACCTTTCTGCTGTCTTCCTTTGTCTTTATGAGATTGTTTGGTCATTAATGTTCTTCTGAGGTGACTCCTGATAACAATTGGTAGCACTATATTTTATTTAGGGTATCAGAGTAAAGGGGACTAAATACAAACACAAACCTCTTTTCAGATTTTTAGTATGAAAAAGTATTTTTGCAGAGTTCTGCAAAAAATACAGACCCGATTTCCCAAGGGGTTTTATATTTTTGTGTGTTTGTGAACCTCAGCTCCTCACCTATCCTGTCTCAGTGTGACACTAATTATGCTGAAGCTGTGGCTGATTTACTCAGTGAATTATACTGCTTTTAGGGCAGAATTTTAATATAAACCGAGGTATGATTAATTGGGATAAGAAGTCAAGTGTTACCTGCTATGCTTTGAGCAGATTATAGATTTTTAATGTAAGTTTTACCAGACCTGCTGATAACATTCACCACATTAATGGCAGGCCGCAGCTCATTATGGGAGAAGCAAATAAAACCTTGTAATGAGGACACAATGGTTGACACTGTAGCAACTGTGTGTTTGGATGACCCAAGAGTTATAAAATATGCCAATGGTTATTGGGGGCTCATATTTGCTACATCTGTCCATCTAAACTACCAAACACTTCCAGTAGGTATTAAACGTGTCGCTGTCTGTAAACGATGCTACATGACTGTTTCACATTTTCTCAGAATACAACAACAAATTTGTTTTTGTCTTAGGCAGTCTATGTGATATCCCAACACAAAGTAGTGAAAAACTGAAAGCATGAAAAATTCTCCATAACTTCAATTTTCTTTTTAAAATTTCAAAATACTCCTAAGCAAAACCCAGTACAACTAATTCCCTTCAGTTGTTCCCAAATCACTGAACAGTGTTAATCTCATTACAAATTCAGTCATTCTATGAAACCCTCAAAGATTTGCTAGAGAACAGTAACGAACAAAAAAAAATATGATGACCAAGAAACACAGTAGACAGGTTGTGTATTGTTCAACTCATTTTCTGATAATAGAACAAATATATCACAACCAAAAAGTTTTCACAAAAAGTTTTCAACCAAGTAAGAAGCCATCATGGGTCACATTGTCAATTAGTTTTAAGATGTGTAGAGGACAGTATACATGTGGAAGCATGTGTTCTGCAAAACACAATGTGTGGTGGAAATCTAACACTGTACATCACCCTTTACACTCAATACCCAAAGAGAAGCATTGTGGTGGCAGCATCATACTGTGGGTGGGAATTATTGCTTCAACATTAGAGATCTCAGGAAGAAGGTGGGAGTTAAATGCCAGGTAATCCTGGAACAAATTCTTTAAGGGAAGCAAATGACTTAAGATTGAGGCAGATGTTCGCCTTAGTCTGTTAAAGAAAATTAGGGTACAAAGATAGGAACTTATGTTGCTGTCCAGTCGTGACCACTGAACCTACATCGGAATTAATGACACCAATCAATTATATGAAAGCTGTCCATCTAATTTGTAACGATACACCTACAGCAATCCTTCTCCTGTTTAGCCAAAAAACATTGGCACTGACTTGCAAAAGGAATGTCAAATATTGATCCTTAACCCAGCCAAAATGTTTGAAATATTCTGAATAGCTCTTTATTTTTGGAAAACTATATTCAATGATAATAGTTTCCATAAGTTATTTTAAGTCAATGACAGGATTTCTGCCACAGAACCATAAGTGTCCTTGCTGTGGTACTGCCTGAGGTCTGTCACGAACATGGCCATCACTATAGGTTTTTGTTTCATTCTTTGTGAATAGAGATATTGTTGGTTCTCTTTGTCTTTTAAATGCTCATCCTATCAGGCATTAAATGCTTATTGTCTTTTGGTCCTGGCATTTAGGTCTTGTTTCAAATTAACTCTATATTTCCAAAACACAGTGTTGCCACTGTCTAATATTAGAAATATTGATTGGCCAGTGTAATTGCAACTCAATATGGATGAGAGTCCTGCGTCACAGTTGGACGATGAGTGAGGAAAACAATGTCACTGTTCAATTTCTGAACGCTTATTGATGGATTGCTAGCTTTTTGCTATTAAACGTCTGGTTGGGGTGTCTGACATCAAAGTCATAAAAAGTTGTGCTGCATGACCGGGCACTGAATAATCATATAACCCTGAGTAGAAAGTTTTCAAGATTGCTGAATGCTTAAATAGTTTTCAACCTCACTAACCATACAAAACAACTTTGTTGCTAAATAGAAATAAAACATGGCTGGAATGGAGTTGTGCAAATGAATTATAGCAAAATTTGTGATGCACAATAGATTGGCATTAATTGGTATCTGCCAAAGATGTAAACAATATTGCTAATTATGGGCTATTGGACTTAACAGCAATATTAATATTAGATCTCAATATTGGCTCAAGTTTTTATATTGGTATATATATATTTTTGCATCTATAAAATTAGTTAATGAAGCTACAATAAATAACAACAGAGCTTCCTGAGGCAAGCAGAAGAATAAATACATTGGCGCAAGGAAGTAGCCATTCTGCTGTACAACAAATAGTCTATCAGTACAGGACATTCAAAACATTCCCCAATTGAAGGTGCGTGCCTTCATAATCAGAAAGATACCGCACATGTTTAACTTTCATGGTAGGTGTGAAAGGAGTTAGCTTTTGTTCCAACAAAAGTATAAAGACCAAACTGAAATTTGCTAAAGGTAAAGATAAGTCTAAAATTGTATTGTTATGATACCAGAACATAGGGAATGTTTGGCACAAACCAAATAGCTTTACCTGATAAATAACCTCATAGCAACTATGATGTACATAACTGAAAAGAATACACAGAAGACAGAACCATGTATTAAAATCTTAAGACCATCTTTGAAAAAACATTACCGTAACTAGATCCTCCAATATGACAGTGATCCAAAATGACCATCTAAAATACCCACCTAGGACGGACTGACAATTAACAAATAAGTCAAATAAAAGCTCGGCTCTTGATCTAAATGAGATGTTGAGGGGTCGCTCAAGTTAGGCTGAACATGCAAGTAGTTCTTGCTCACAGCTGGAAGTGAGGTATGTGGCAAACTTTCTTCAGGGCAATGTCAGAGAGAAGATATCTACATGATGCGTCTCACTGGAGTTGTTTCAATTAGAGATAAATTTCCATTTGTGAGATATTTTTGTTGATGTATTAGTTTGAAGAATAAAATAAAGTATAATTGCTTGTCTATCAGCAATTTGATATCTTTCCTTTCCAGAGATTAAACAGACTAGACATCAATATGAGCGTTGCATAATGAAAATCTGAATAATTGTTGGGGGATCGTAATTGTTTCCACATCATCATATATATGTCAAAGCACTGTTATATTCGAGAGCTTCCTGTGGACAAAAAAAAGATAACTATTACAAAATCCCAAATCTTTTTTTAATCTATATCTTAAGACTTGGATTCCACACACTTTCATATTAGAAGATATAATACTCATAAATAATCATTTTTATTTCAGCCTAGAATTCAATCGAGAACTCTCTACTTACAGAATGACTGTAAAAATGCCAAGATCGCTGTCAACTTGGTCCATAGCTGGTGACAAGTCTAATCAAGTTTGATGGAGAACTTGTTTTAGTTTTTCCTGTCCGGGCCTTCTGAGCCTTCTTTACTGATGAGTGCTCAGGTTCTTTCTTCCGTCTACAAAGTTTCTCGTGGCTTGATTTTGACTCAATAGTCAACTGAGCTGCGTCTGACTAAGCCAGTTATTATTACATGCAGCGGGGCCCGTCCAAGTGAGTGGCCAGTGCCCCGAGGGAGGAGACCGAGCTTGTCGCTCCTGCCTTGGTAATGAAATAACATCACATTCTGGGCCAGTGCATCAGAAAACACACAGAGAGATCAATGTGGAACAGCTGGACTTCAATGGCTGGCTGTGCTGGGTTAAGGCTATAAGCAAAGCTCTCACGGACATTCAGCCGTGGCGTTTTTCTACATCAACGCTTCTCTGGAGAGGCTTTGAAATGTACTTATGTGGTGCCAGAACTAAGTAATACGAACATTATAAAATAATATCTGAAATATTTTCTAATCCAAACTACAAAGCATTTTGAATATGCCATGTGTTTTATCATCCATAAGAGCTTAGAAATTAAGCTTCAGCCATAATCCAAGCTCTATCACTGTCTGCCTGCCAACTGTCACCCCTAACTGAGCCAGAACTAAATCCTATATAAACCACAGAATTAGGTCCATGTTACACAGTAGCCATCAGGTAGCATATTTCTACTGTATTCTCAGATAGATTTATTGTTTTACTGTATAAAGCAGCCACTGAGAAATCTTACATTTGAAGGTGTACCTATACGCCTCAGGAAATCAGGTGATTTTTTTTTCTAATTTTCACATCTCTTTTCACTTTACCCCACAGCTATTCTTTTTTAACATCATGCTTGCTGACACTGGATAATACCATGCTGACTCTCATGCATGAATGGCATTCACAGTCCTCCATTAGTTATGAAGCGAGGCACGTGTCTGCTACTGCAAGCAAATGGAGCTGCTTGCATAACACATCCCATGCCAAGTACACAAAGCAACGTTTGACAAGTGAAAGTTTAGTTTGCAAATGTAAGAGCAGTACAGCATGCAACATTCAGACATTTGGCTTCGCCACCCTGGCTTGAGCACCATGCCAAAAGCATGCACCGTCTCTGTTTGCATGTCCAGTAGCTAAGCACGGCCATATGGCCACAACAGAGTGCAGTGTGAGGTTAAAGCAGACCTTTCTGTGAGAGAAATACTGCTCATGAATCCATCCAATCATTTGGCCCAGCGCTCGCCCCGGGGCCAGAGAGCACACTGCATCGGTGGCCTGTTTTTCTGTGTCACACAGGTCGCACCACGAGTGAGAACAGAGGATGTACAGAAAGCAATAATCATGCACTGTGTTTTGCAGTTAAGAATCACATTAGGCATGCTGTCTCTGGGTTACATCAGGCTTGATTTAAGAAGAGTTTCTATACTGGATTGATTTAATGTGTTGTGCGGTGCTTGTGGGTGGATAGCTCATCTTAAGCTATTTAAGGTACTGTGCATCTTGAAAAATCCTCTCATTTAATGCTCCTTGGAGAAGCAAAATACACATTTTAATTGATTTTTACATTTTGTTGCACTACAATCACAGACTTCACTGTATTTTCTGTAGATTTTACATGACGGTCCATTATAAACCAGAACATAGCTATGAATTGGAATGAATATGATTTACAGTTAAACCAGAAGTTAATGTACATAGAGTAAAGACATGTACGTATTTTCTATTATAACATTAGAAGCCCAGACTGACTTTTTCAAATGCAGACAAGAACAAACACTTTTCCTTTTGGAGAGATGTGATTAGATTAATCCAGAAGAGACTGTTCTGGTCTCAACTGTCTGTTTTGGAAATTAATAATTCTAAAATTGTGGCCTGTATTTGTAAGTAGCCCCCTTAGTTAATATTTTTATAACAATGTTTTTCTGTAAATGTGTCTGACTCTATCAGCTTCGTACCTCTAGACTTTAGACTTTAGACTAAAGTCTACTTTAAAATGCCCAAGCATTTTAAAGTTATGGTTAAAACAGTCAACATAAGCTAATCTTTAGTACATTACTGTGCTGGAAGTGACTTTTTCCTTACTTTATGAAGCAGAACAAACACTAGATTCAGTCATTTGCATAAAATGATGAGAGTCACTTCATGCAGAACAGGAAAATGCATATTAATCTAATAAGAGCAGCAGCTTGGCATATTCTGAGGCCTGCAGATGTATATATTAAAAACTGCCAACCAAATTTCTTCCAGGACTACAGTTTGCTGTATTTGTCTAAAATATCAATCAGGACAATTATCACTCTTGCCATCAGAAGACTGCCTGGTAGATAATTATTCATGATTAATTAAGCAAGTTAAAAAGCTAATTAAGGAATCTAGTAGTCCATTTTCATGTGCTCAATTAAATATCAGCCATCGGGACGGCTAACAAGCCAGGCATAAAAGCAAGCTGTTAAGCATACATATAGAAAAGTCAGGAAGCATAAAGAAGTCAATGGCAGTCAATGAGATTTCAGGATATCACATTCTGCAAATCAGATAGCCGCTCCTGTGTCAACATACTAAAGAAGCTCCTCCCTGCTGCCCTGGGAGGATAGGATTCACAGCATCCAGCAATTATCTGTAATGTGGGAGAAAAATCGATGCGCCCGTGGAAAGCTGCTATAGGTCACCAAGTCGAGGCTGTCACTTGCATCAGAAGCACTCTTCTGCTGCAGGCACAGCTCCAAGCCTCTCTGAGAACCTCTGCGAGAGCACGCCTCATTTCTAATGCCCTGGATTATGGCAATTATTAGCCTGACAATACGGAAGATAATTGCTTTTTCATATGGGATCGTGCAAAAGGGTAAAATATCACACATTTCACTCATCCATTATTACAGATGGAAGTACCACTTTAGTAAAAGCTGCGCACACTTATTTGAGTTTATCTAAAAATGTTTTGTATCAGGTGTTTAGTGCGTTATCTTAATCTCCCAAATAGCATATTAGACTTTGACAAAGGGTCTTTTGTTTTGTATTTCGTGAATGACATGCTTCCTTTTTGTTTTTGCAATTTACAACATTTGGGGTGGAGATTACGTTGCTAAAATTACAAAACCCGAATTTAGTTTAAAAATGAATTACCAGAAGAAAAAAAAAAAAAAAGAAACAATCCGAAAGTTGAATCCATACATGCATTGAAGAACAGAGTGAAGATAGATGATTTAATTTAGTTTTGGGTTTGAGCACCAAATTTACCAAATCCTCAAATTTCCTGTATAGAAGTAGTAGGTACATTTGTGTAACATTCAATTGATAGATTTTAGTTTCAAAATTAGGTCACTACAAAGATTTCCAAAGGCTGATAATGTAATGGGGTGAAGACTATACAACTTACTGTTTCTGTAACAGGCGATTTAGTCTCCTATAAATTTGAGAAGGAATGTTATGTAGAAGGTAAAATATATAACTATTTAAATATCGATACTAATTTCAGTTAATCTGGATTTCTCAAATGTGTTCAGTTCATGTTGCGTTTTGTTTATATTCATTTTACAATGCCAAAAAAGACATCGGAAAACACTTCTGGTCTAGAATTATTTGCTTCTAAAATACATCTTGGGAAAGTTACAAAAGTTTCAAAATCATTCTAACCGCTTCTCTTTAAGTAGGTTTTACTCTTCTCGTGTCTTTCTAAAAAAAAAACAAAACAAAAAAAAAACAGAAGTGAAACAGCTGTTGGCTCACCTCTGCTCCTCGTGGTTCTGGTCCAAACACCTGGCAACACAACTTTCATTTTTGTCTTTGTTTTCAGGCTCCATCTCTTCTCTCTCAGGTAGCTAAGAGCTGATGAAAGGATGAGCTTTCGGTATGCTCCTCTTTGTGGTTTAGAAGATACTGGCATCGCCACAAAGAGAGGGGAGGGGGGCCTTCTTGAAAAGCTGATAGTCTGGTGTAAATTCTATTAAAGGCAAGAGGATATTGAGAAGGATGAAAAATCAATACCTCGTGACCAGTAATGTTTGAAAGATCAGGCTAAGAGGGAAAAGTGAGCCGGCAATAGCCAAAGCCCAGACTCAGAGGCCGCGTCTGCAAGTGGTTAATCAAGTGCTTCTCTGACATCCAGATTGCATTTTCTACTCACCATTACTCCCATTTCCATCCTTCACTGTAGAGAAGATGAGCTATCAAATGTAAGAGGCGGTAATCTGAGTAATAAAAACCAGCCCACCAATCTGATATAAATGCACTCTTCTCAGAGGATACTTTGTTTTTATTTCTCAGTTTTCAAAACGCTAACAACTCTGTGTTTGACAAAAATGCATGAACCCCAAGGGTGCATGCATGTGAGGGTTACACATGATTGCGTTTCCCAGAATTTATGAGTCGCCGTGGTAAAATTTTATTTTATAAATGCATATTAATGTAAAGTTTGAACATATTCAATATATCGTTCAAACTGCTTCAATTTTAGACAATAACATTGGTGTTTAATCACATTCACACAAAAAGTCATGCAACAGTTTAAGAGATGCTGTTTAGCCTCATTTTCATGGCCCTGTGGGAGAAATTCTCTGTCTCTTTAATGTACATTATTGATGGCTCATAAGTGCTGTAAGCAGTTAGCGTTTCTGTAAGATACACTAGCGCACACAAGTGACAGAAAAGTGGCACTACAGAAACCTATGTTTAACTGGATGATCATCCATTTTTATGGTTTAAATGACGCTGTCCTTAATATGTTGTTCTTTTCACTTTAAAGTAAACAAGACATGAAAAGAGTCAATCTAAAGTATTATGTTGTAGCTCTTTAAAATTGCAAACAGTCGTGCTTTAAAACAGATTTATGCAGCCACTTGTGCAGCAGCAAATTTCTGCAACTTGTATAAATAAAACAACACAACCACCTAAAAATTATAGCTTTCTCAGCATTTGATTTGTACTTCTCAAGATTTAATCACACTTAAAATCTTTTCGAATTGATGCAGTTTGGCCCAAGCAAATAAAAACTGACTGATTAAATATTTAAGAACACAAATGTTATTTTGAAATTCTATTTCTGTGGTCCTCTAAACCTCAGAGGACCTTATGTTTGACATAATGTGCTCTGGGGCCTTCACAGAGCAGCTGTATTTAAACCAATAAGATATACATGGACTCTACTTACAAATTGACTTATTTATAAAAGCAAATGGCAGCAATGCATTTTATTAATGGGTATTAGAATAAAAGGGACTGGGCTCACACTTTTCAGTCTATATTTATCATTGACTGTATGACTTTCCTTCCACTGCATATCACTTTTAGTCTGTCACATACAATTCTAAAAAAAAAATGCATTCAATGTTTAGAGATTCTACCTGTAAAAAACTTACTTGTGCAAGATCAAGACTCTCCAAGGCTTTTCTCTTTTCTCTGAAGCAACTGCAGTTCAGTGTACACAAATTCAGCCTGTCTGTAAAGCAAGACAAGTTAACACAAGCCCTGCAACAGAAGGAATTTTGGAGATGATGGACATCATCTGCCTGTGGTGGACATGCAATCTGTAACTCTCCCCTCACCTGGTACTCAGTGTCTGCCAGCAAATCTCCTCTGTGCCCCCAACAAACAAACCACACATCCTGTGTGTAGCGCTTTAAGCATTTGTTCTACTGCCATCTAGTGGTCTTTTTCTCTGCCTTCACGGCCATGGTTTATTTCTTTTCTTGACTCCAGCTATGGTGACTCCTGCAAACTCAAGACAAAATATTTCACATCCATCTTTCTGAATTATCTAACAAATGCTGAAACTATTTTCTGATCTGCATGGTGAGTTTACTTGTCAAAGAGAAATCTTAATAGTACAGATGTGTTTTGTTTTGAAGACATCTATTAACAGCAAAGCCCTGTGCTACAAAAAAAACAAAAAAAAAAACGAGGGAAATGTTCCTCTCCTTGCAAAACTGAAGCCTTTAAAATGTTGTTAAACTATAACCAAAAAATATATTTTATTGAGTTTATTTGATAGATACAAAGTATTTAATTTGATTAACTGTAAAGCACTGTGCTCCCTCTGAAACATGTTTGAAAGAGACAGAGGAGTGAGAAGCGGCTCATTCTGTTTGGATTTTAATGCTCTGCGCATTCCAAGTTTACTTCTCAGTTTACTCCCCAAAATAGTTGTCATTTTTGCTTAAATTTATTAAAACTTCACTGCAGCAATTTTCTGTTTTACGCCTATACTTGAAACAAATCAAAGTGTATACTGAAAGGTATTCTATAAATCAACATGCCCGGGGTTTTCTGCTTAAGCTAGCAGTTGTCTTGCTGCACCTATCCCTTTGAGAAATTATGTAACAGGATGTCTGATGAGAATCTTCCGGGAGTCTACCCAAACTCCATCAGCACCAAATAAGCAGATCAAACATAAAGCCACCCACTTATCACCACTTCCCCTGTCTGTTTAGTGGACTCTCTGTATCTGATAAATCCTTATCGACGCCATACAGTGCTGGTTCACATGTCGCGTTATCACACTGGTCTCTTCCCCAGGGCTCCCACAGGAAGGGTCCGTTCAGAGGGCATGGCATGCCATGTATCTCAGCTACCTTGCAGTGGAGAAATAATACAGTGTGACTGAGTGAATGCAGCTGAGGTGTGTGCAAGATTGTGACTATATGTAAGAATGAAACTGGAAAACTCTTACTCTTACTATATGAATCTGTGAAGTGGATAAAACCAGTTTTTTTCAGCTTGATCATCTCTGAAGGAAACCTTTAATGTATACTGAACTATTCTCCCTTCACAAATTTCTTATTAATTTTTGTCACACTGAATTTGTTCGGAGCATCAAAGGTAACATGGGAAAATGTAAACTGTAGTTTTTAAATGCCTCCATAGAAAAAGGTAAGAAAAAAAAGCTGTCTGGACCAACCTTGATCGATGTGAATAAGCAATCGCCCCCAAAACCTCATATCCAGCTGTGCCGCCCTTGGCAGCAATCACTGCCATCAAGCACTTGTGATAACAAGTGGCCCATTCTTCTTTAAAGAATTATATTACTTCAACCACATTGGAGAGTTTTCATGCATGGACTGCCTGTCTAAGGCACCTTTTTAAAAAATTCAGTCTTCAATTTACAGCATATTGTATCGAAAGTTTTAAGAATCACCAAGAGGTTTAATAAAAAATATGACAATACCTTTGAGTTATTGTTGATAAGTAGCAGGTCTTACCTCGACAACCTCCCATATGATGCTGTTTTGCCCAGTTTCGTTCTTATTGTTGAATCACGAACTCTGACCTTTAACTGAGGCAAGTGAACCACACAGTGCTTACATTGTTGTACTGGACTCCTTTATTACCTCCTAGATGAGTCGCTGGTGCACTGCTGAAATAATTTTGGTAAGCAAGCCACTCTTGTGAACATTCACTACAGTTCCATGCTTCCTCCATTATATCGGACTGCTGTTACTGGTGTCCCAAAGCCTTCGAAATGGCTTTAAGCCTCTGTGTTCCTCATCTGTTTAATTTCTTCAGGTTGGGGCTGATGCTTTGCTTTTTGAGATCTCTCAGCCAACTTAATGTTGTCAAGCAGGTTCAGTTTAAATGATTTCTTGATTCTACATGTCAGGCAGTAAGCCTGGCTGTGGGTAGTTAAATTGAACTCAGCTGTCCTACAAATGTGGTTTACTATTATCAATTAAGTAAATCATAATTCATTAAAATGAATTAGAGTTGATTAGGTAAGATTTCAAATGTGCCCAGATTGCCTCGATAGCTTTTTCCCCCGAAATAAATGAAAGCATTATTTGGAAATCACTTCGTCTTTGGTGGATAGTATATATA